>ML830025.1:9022-35716 GCA_009831015.1 Picea engelmannii | reverse complement strand
GCCATTATTTGTAATTATACCTCCTAGTCTCCTATATATACCAAGGAGACATTTTCATTTTGAATCATCTTGTACTTGAACATTTTAAGTGGGGTAAAAAGAGGTTTCCCCCTCGAAGAGGCTTATTATCTGAAATTATCTCAGTTTCAAGGCGTTGAGTACTTTTCCTGAGGTTTTTCCATGCTATATTGATGTTTGGTTCTTAACAATGAATGAGCCCAATTACAGGAGAAATGTTACTCAAAACTTCAACAAAATAGGGAATTTGAAGGCAGAGTAGAAGAGGTTATGAGGAATAAAGATGAGGCTGAGGGAGAGCCAATAAACAATTAAAGGAAAAGGATGAGGCTAAAGGGATAGCTAGAAAACCCAAGCAACAGTCCAAAAGTTATATAAGGTAATTCCATAAGTCCCCCTAGTAGTAAAAGCGACTATGGAGGAACATTTCAAATGATCGGTGAAGCCATTAAGGGATTCCGATCACAAATAGAAGACTTAAAGATATGAAGCATGCCAGGATCACCACGAGAGGTGCACGAAGGAAGAGAGAGAACGAAAACCACAACAATTGTGAACATTAAGAAGATAGAGGGTGAATGCAAAAAACTGTGTGAGGAGAATGTGCAGGTGTGGAGAGAGTTGATAGAATACATGGAGATGAAGACCGTAGAATCCAAACTAAGAGAAGCACAAGAACAAGCGCAACAAGCAGCAGAAGGGGCGACTACACTGCCACTAGTAGAGCATATGTAAGCCATTTTGGCTCAGCAGCAGGCATAGGTAGAAGTGGAGAGGATGAGGGATTATCAAAATATCCTTCAATAGAGACTAGTACCACTAAGCTAAGAGGTAGTTCAGGTAATTGGAGAATTGTCCACTATGCAGGGTAAGGTCAAGAAAGAAATGATCAAAGCAAAGGACAAAATTATAAACTTGACTGCACAAGGAGCAGAGGAGATAGTAGCAACATAGGTCACAATTATCAAATAGGTGGAGGTAGTGAAGGTTGCCTCTCAAAACTTCCTTTCGGCATGGAAGAGAAGGAAACATGCCTGAGTGGCTCGGGATGAGCCACAGGTGAGTGTTCACAGCCTGTTGGACAGGAAGTCTTGGAAACAATTTTGCAGTTTTTGATAAAGTTTTGAGAAAAAATCCTAAGTATAGGAAAAGTGTGTGGAAGAAGAAGGAAATCTAGAGAGCGTGCAATTGAGGCACACCCAGAAGGGCAGTGTGCAAAAGGAAGACAACATGTAGACAAAATAATAAAGAAAGAAAATAAAGCACGATAGAAGGATGATAACCCAATATTCCAGAATTAGAAAAACAACAGAAAAGCAACATGCAGATTGAAAAGAAGAAGAAATTCGATGAACAAACAATTAACTGAGATGGCCATGCATTGTAATGGGATATTTTTGGGATGAATAGATTAGGGTTTTATCCCTAGAGTTTGGTATAAATATGTAACGGGTTGGGATATTATGGGTTTAGTTGGTTCGATCTGATTGTGCTATGTTAGGTTATGTTAGGTTATAATCAGTTATGTGTTGATTGATACTGAGTTCCAAATTTCTTGAATGTAGCAGTCGATGGATGAGAAGAATGAATAAATGAATGATGTAGAGACGTTATAGAACCTTGTGTTGTATGTCTTTCTATGTTTGATTATGAATACTATTTGCATGCATCATAGAATAGATTATTATGATAGTTAAGTATGGTGCAATGTTCATGGTTGTGACAGTAACAAATCTATGCAGTAATATGGAATATGCCAAGTATGGAAAACTAAATCATGAGTAGGTTAATAACTGAACAAAACCGAGTTATGCACACAACATAATAAGGAAGAATGAATAAGATGTTTACCTCCCATCCCCCTACTACTGCAAAAGCCTGGTTCTCATAGCCCCAATAGATACCTCGGGTGAGACTTCATATGCGCAAGTAGGTGTTGTTGAAAGAGCCAATGTTTAGTGGGTTTTGTTGGTCATAGATAAACCGAACCAACAATTGTCATTGATACTGATACATTGTTGAGGATTACACTTGGTATATGACAACACATGTATGAGATATTTCTCTTGGTGATGTTGGTACCTGGTTGAGGTATACCATTGATAGCACTTACTTGGTATATCCTATGGTACATGGTGTATGGCATGATTGAGTGATATGGTTGAGATACATTATTGGTACATGGTATGTTACATGTGTTGATGTACACTGTTGATGTACATGGTTGATGTGCATGATTGGCACATGGTATGGTATAGGTGTTGACACATATTGTTGATGAACATGGTTGATACAGGATTGGTACTTGGTATGGTGTTGATGTACATGGTTGATGGTTGATGCATATGGTATAGGTTATGGTGCATGGTTGATGCACAGTTTGGTACAAGTGTTGGTGCATGGTTGATGCATGGTTTGGTACAGTTTGTGGTACACGATTGATGCTTTGTATGGTACAGGTTGATGGTTTGGTACATGCTTGATAGATGGATGTGTTGGTGATGTTGGACACTTGATTAAGAGGTGTCCTTGGTATATGATCCATGTGAGAGAATCTGGTTGAGTATCGGTTACAGTGATAGGTTGGATAGGTTGGATACATTGACAAGTTGACATGTTACATGTTGATGTGAAAGTGGCAGTGGCAGTGACATTGGTAGTGACAGTGATAGTGATAGTGATAGTGATAGTGACAGTGGCAATGACAATGATAGTAATTGTGGTAGTGACAATTAGTCTACATTTATATTTCAGGGTGGCAGGATGGGGCAAGGAAAGGGGGTTGTAGCCTCCTTTCGATTGGTGCTGGAGAACACAGGGAGTTGGAGCTTCCTTCAAGTTGAAGCATGAGAATCAAGGGGTTGTAGCCTCCTTCTGGTTGGAGCCAGAGAATTTAGGGGGTTGTATATTTCTTCAGGTTGGTGCCTGTAAATCAGGGGGTTGGTGCCTCCTAGTTGGTGCTGGAGAATTGGGAAGTTGGTGCTTCCAATGAATGTATTCTTTGATATATAAGAAAGAATTCCATGGTTTTCTCCCATATGGGTTTCCACGTAAATTATGGTGTATTGTGTACTTAATGTGATGTTGCTTATGTTTATATGCTCATGATATACTAATGATATATTGATGATACACTGTTGATTAAGTTGAAGTTTATATATTGTGGTTAAAAGTGGTAAAATTTCTCATACTAATTGGTATCAGAACAGGTCCTTCAAGAAAAAAAATTAACCACTGGAAGGAATATCATGGAGTACGTTATGCTTGGGGTACCACAATTTGATGGTCATAATGGTTAGAGATATGAAATGTGGAGTATCGGGATGAAAACATTTTTATAGGCACGGGGATATGATGTTTGACAATCAATTGTTACAAGATACAATGCTACAAAGAATCCAAAAACTGCATCTAATAAATAATTGAAAAGAAACAACAAAATTGCAATGGATTTCATCATGGAAGGATTACCTGATTTAGTAAAAGTCAAAGTGGGAAAATGTTTATCAATTAAATAACTTTAGGATAAGTTGCATAATCTCTACTTTGAGGAATCTCTCATCACAGAGACAATTTATATTAAATAAAATGCAGGTACAAAACAAGAAGAAATATGCACATCATGTCATACAGATTCAGAAGAAGAAGAATGTGAAGAAGGCACAGTAGACCTTAAATCAGAATTAATCAATGCTTTAGAAGAATTGATGAAAGAAAGGAAGAAAAACAAGTCTCTTGAGGAACAATTAGTCAAGAAGAATTCTCAAGAAAGCTCCAAAGAATCCCAACATGTCATCATGAATCTAAAAGCTCAGCTAGAAGAAGATAGAAAGATTGAAGAAACATACAAAGTTCAGATGGAATAAAAATAGTGTTTGGAAGCCGAGATAGTAGCACTAAGAAAGGAAACAATGGAAGAGAAACAATGTTTGGAAGCCGAAAGAAAGGAAGCAAAGAAAAGAGAAAAGATTTTGACAGATCATATGAAGAAAACAATTGAGGACCTAAATCATCTTGAAGCAAAAATTGGTCAAGAAGAAAGAATACTTGAAAAGGAAATCATCTCCTTGAAGATCCAACTTGAAGAAGCAAAGCAAATAGAAGAAGTCATGAAGAGTCAAATGATGAAGAAAGAAGAAGAGGTTGAGAATCTTGAAGAAGAAGTTGTTACATTGAGAGCCAAAATAATCAATCTTAGCAAGAACGTTGAAGAGACAAAAACATCCACATCATCCATACAAAATGTTGAAGAGAAGCACTCCAAGTTTCCATAAAAGAAGAATGAGGAAAAGAGTAAGAGTTATGCAAAAGTACTCAAAGGAAGAAATCATGGTCAACCAGAATCAAAGAAAAATGATAGAGATACATCTTCAAGAAGACCTTCCACATTCAAGAAGCAAAGAAGCTTCAATCATCTTGAAGGAATCAACAATGATCAGCCAAGAAAGAAATTCAGAAGGACTACACCACAAAGAAGACCATTCACTCCCAGGTATGTAAATTTCTTTTATGGTCATTAGTTTTATTGTACTAACTTTGGACATAAAGTTGTATGTTGTAGGGCTTATGAAAGAAATGTTCAAGCAATTAATGCTTATGTGGCCACATGCAATATTGAATGTTACAAAAAACACAGTTATGGACACATAGCTCGTGATTGTGGAATCATGATGGATACTTCCTTGAGAAACAACATTGATATTAGATATAAGAAGGTTTGGAAAAGAAAACAAGAACGGGTAAAGGAATATTAGATGAATGTAGGATGCCCAAAATTCATACTCTCAGGATTGGCAATAGTATGAGATGAAGACAAATCTAGAGGGAAAAAGGAAGATGTCAGATATAGGAAGGTTTGGAGAAGAAATGAAAAACCAGAAGAACAAGTGAATAAAGAATAGGTCCCAAAGATCGTAGGATTTGTAGTAGTGCAAGAAGGAAAGGAAGAGTAGGTGAATAAATAACAGGCCCAAGAGATTGTACTTTCATGAATTGTAGTGCAATATCAATCCATATGAAGAAAGAAAGAAGTCAGAGTTCAGAAAGATGATGAATCTAT
This sequence comes from Picea engelmannii, assembly GCA_009831015.1. Lineage (NCBI taxonomy): Eukaryota > Viridiplantae > Streptophyta > Pinopsida > Pinales > Pinaceae > Picea > Picea engelmannii. The sequence continues at coordinate 30,639 of ML830025.1, read as the reverse complement.
CGACGAAGAGGAAGATTACTTCGCATTAGAGGGGGTATTTTTCTGAGCCACCCGGCTTGGAGACTCCCAATAAATATGAATATTGAATACGAGGAGTCCATGCAGTAGCTACTACAAATCAGAGAACCATCCTTCAAGCTGGTTGAAGTATTTGTAGAGATAGATTCAGAGAAATCATATATCAGAAGTACATAATGACAAATTGATAGGTTGAGAAGTAGTGTTCCCACACAGATATCAATTGGCAGTTACACAAGCTATAGTTTATAATTATATTCCATGTATGTATTCAGGCAGGGATATATTTAGTACAGTTTGTTCCATACATGCAGAGTTTGATCTGTAGATATAGAATACTAAGTGGACACATTTGATTCAATTTGAAGAAACAGGAATATGTGATGATTAGTTGCAGCCATGATAATATAGTGATAGATGGGTCAGCATTGTAGCAAAGTTACATGGATAGAGATGGATTTATGAAATCATTGGAAGGTCTAGAAAAATATATGATAGAGCATATTTACAATTGGAAATAGTGGAATTAGTGAACTATTGGAATTAGTTGGTCACAAGAAGACAAGTAGCAAAAGGCACATCAAAACAAGGAAAGAGAAACTGTCAGTAGAAGTTGTATCATTAGAAGGACATTGTTGAACAATATGTTCAAGTGAACATGACAAGTGAATGAATAAATCAAGTAATGAATGATTTTTATATATGCTAGAGAGTTACAAGAGGAATCACCAATGAACAATTAGCAAGCACTAGAAGAGAGGAAAATAAACATTTACAAGTAGCCCTACATTGATCTACACAACATCTTGCAGAGAATTCAAGGAAAGATAAATTGTTAGAGAAAGAGATCAAGAAAGAGAGATTAGAAGCATGCAGATAGGGGGAGACATACTGATAGGGGGAACTGCTACCCTTTTACCCATGATGTCAAAGGAAGAGAAAGAGAAATATCAAGCGCATGAAGTCAGACAAGGATTTTTCAAATAAGGTACACATTCAGGGGGAGTCACTCTTTGCTGTCAAAAGAGAAGAAGTACTTGGAGAGAAACATGAGGACAAAAACATGTGGAGAGAAAGAATAGAAGCATGAATATAGGGGGAGTATCCCCAAGGAGAGATACCATTTTCCATTGATGTCAAAGGGGGAGAGTGAGAAACATTGATGAGGAACAATGGTCACAGGGGGAGCTTGAGTGTTGATATCAGTGTTGCCATCAATGTTGTTGTTTCCATCAAAGCCAAAGGGGGATATTGTTGGATAGTTGGTTTTCATTGATGTCAACCCTTAGAGATTGATGTTAACCATTGGATTCCATTAGTGTTTCCATCAATGCCAAAGGGGGAGATTGTTGGACAGTTGGTTGTCATTTATGTCAACCCTTAAATATTGATGTCAACCCTCGGAGATTGATGTCAACCCTTGGAGAAGTCTGGAATCCCTAGAGATGTTGTTGAGATTGATGGTGAGTTAGAAACAAATGTGATGGGTGCATTTGATGAAGTCTACATGAAGCCCTGATAGTGTGGTTCTGGTACCCTAAGATTGATTGAGGAATATGGACATGAAGGACAGTGTAATTGTAGGTGAGACACTCATAGATGGATATTCCTTGTCATGTTTTTCTCGGTGATATGTGGTATGCCACGTGGTTCCTCACGGTTAGGGAGATATGGACTTGTGAAGTTGGAAGCCCCGAAGAATGGTCAAGAAGACCCTAGTTGGTTACAAGTCAATGCATGAATGGGTAAAATGGTTGTGACGAGAAAGTAATAGAAGCCCTAAGATTAAGGGAAGAGGTTACCATGAAAAAGTATATAAACACCTCAAGGATTCTCTCATATGACTCACACACACACACACACTTACATTGAATATATATCTTATGAATGTTATGGTCTAGTGATTTTGGTTTATTGGTGAATCTAATGGTAATTTTGAGGTAGTGGAGAAAGTGTGAGAAAAGAGAGAAAGTTTCGGAGCTGCAGAGTGTCAGGGTTTTGTTGTAACCCTAATTTGGCAGGCCCTCACGGGTCATCTTGAGGGTGTCATGCAAGGCACCCATGTTGGTTGCCTAAATGATGTCACGCAAGGCCCCACGTGACATGGATTCTTAGTCCTAGGAGGCTAAGGTAAATTTGGGGGAAATGTTGGTACCAGGCTATTGAAGGTTGTGGAAGAGTTATAGGTCAGTGTTATAGTACAACATGTCAGCTACAAGTTACATGTATTCTTATGTGATTATATGTTATGCTTGGTAATGGTATGGTACATGCTTGAGAGGCATGTCTTGTTGATGCATGATAAATCTTGGTGATATTGGTTTGGTACATTGACCAGTAGTACATCTTGGTTATATTGGTATCTTGGTAGTTGGTTTGGTTATATGGTGATGATGCTACATGCTTGAGGCTTATTCTTGGTATACTCTTAAGGCATTGGAAAATGGCGTATGGTTGTCATTGATATTGATACATTATTAAGGATTACACTTAGTATATGACAACACATGTATGAGATACTTCTCTTGGTGATGTTGGTACTTGGTTGAGGTATACCATTGATGCACTTACTTGGTATATCCTAAGGTACATGGTGTATGGAATGATTGAGTGATATGGTTGAGATACATTATTGGTACATGGTATGCTATAGGTGTTGATGTACATGGTTGATTTTCATGATTGGCACATGGTATGGCATAGGTGTTGACACACATTGTTGATGTACATGGTTGATACATGGCATAATACATGATTGGTACTTGGTATGGTGTTGATGTACATGGTTGATGGTTGAGGCATATGGTATAGGTTATGGTGCATGGTTGATGCACAATTTGGTACAGGTGTTGGTGCATGGTTGATCCATGGTTTGGTACACGGTTGATGCTTCGTTTGATATAGGTTGATGGTTTGGTACATTCTTGATAGAGGCATGTGTTGGTGATGTTGGAAATCTAGTTGAGAGGTTTCCTTGGTATATGCTACATGTGAGAGGATCCAGTTGAGTATAGGTGACAGTGATAGGTTGTACAGGTTGACAGTGACAAGTTGGACACAGTGACATGTTGATAGGTTATAGGTTGATGTGACAGTGGTAATGGCAGTGACAGTTGCAGTGATAGTGACAGTAATAGTGGGAGTGGTAGTAATAGTGATAGTGGTAGTGATTGTGGTAGTGATAGTTGGTATACATTTATATTTTAGGGCGACGGGACGGGGAAAGGAAAGGGGGTTATGGCCTCCTTTTGGTTGGTGTCGAAGAACACAGGGAGTTGGAGCTTCCTTTAGGTTGGAGCCTGAGAATCAGGGGGTTGTAGCCTCCTTTTGGTTAGAGCCAAAGAATTCAAGGAGTCGTAGATTCCTTTAGGTTGGTTCTTTTAAATTAGTGGGTTGGTTCCTCCTTCTAGTTGGTGCTGAAGAATTGGGAATTTGGTGCTTCCAATGAATGTATTTTTTGATATATAGGAAAGCATTCCATGGTTTTCTCCCATTTGGGTTTCCATGTAAATTATGGTGTATTGTGTACTTGATGTGTCGTTGTTGATGTGATGTTGCTTATGTTTATATGCTCATGATATACTGATGATATATTGTTGATTAATTTGAATTTTATATATTGTAGTTAAAAGTGGTAAAAATGCCCATATTGATTCACCCCCCCTCTCAGTATTCCAACAAATGTCTCTGGATGTTCTATAGTTGATTCATTAAAATTTTGCAAGGAAAAGTGTGAAATATTCTTCATTTGAGTTACTCCTTATGTATTTCTTATTGGGAAATTAAGGTAATAGTCTCCTCTTTCACCTCATGGTTGACATCATCTACCATCCTTAAAAACTGCAAGAACTTATCTTCTTGTTGTTCTAAAATTTTAGCGGCAGAGGTGGGACTGATTGGTTCTTAAATTACCAAAAATTTGAAGTTGTGGCCTAGTTTTTTATTTTCTATAGAATTTATGCTTCCTTCAAGGAACAATATGTATTCCTGGATTGAGGATGTGGCTTCCGTAGGAAGGACTAGATGTGTTGATTATGCAATGGAAGAATCTATTTTTCTCTTGGATGAAGAGCTGGCTATTGGTGTTTGGTAATTGGGCTAGTTAGATTCATCTCCTTGAATTGGTCTCCCTACAATGTTAGTTCCTTGGGAGTTTTTGACAGAACTATTAAATCATTGTTTCAAATCCCTATTTATGTTCATGAGTAAAAACATCCTATATTACACACACTTTTAAAACAATAGAAATAAAAGATAAGCTTTTAAAGAAACATAAATCTAAAACACACTTTCAAAACAACATAAATCTAAAACACACTTTCAAAACAACAGAAATATAAAACACACTTTCAAAATAGCATAAATCTAAAACACTCTTTCAAAACAATAGAAATCTAAAACACACTTTCAAAACTAAAATCAACACTAATAATATTATTGCACCCTTGACAGTTCCCTGACAACGGTGCCAAAATGATAGTATTTTTAATTACCTTCCTAATTTCTCAACAAGATGGTTAGAAAGACTGTGCATAAATTTTCAACCAGGGTTCGTATGATACTTGTGAACTATCATGTATTGTATGTACCAGAGAAACTTGCTCAAATGATGGTTTTAATTTGTGTTGTAGTTGTAGGAATGAGAATGATGATTACAAATAAGGAGTCTTAAAATACTTTTTAACAAGGTCACCGGAACTAAATGTTGAAACGATAAGCTTACAGGAAATAAACTTAACCGCAATAAGGAAATAACTCAATTCAACTAGAAAGTAAATAATATCACTTGCAGACTAACTCACTAGAAAGAAATGGAAAATCTATGAAATTCAATTGCTTGCAAAAGGAAATGGTTATTCTATTGAGAAAATGAAAGGAATGTAATTCTAACTGCAATAAATGAAGTAACCTAGTTGTTGTTCAAAAGGAAATGAATGGAAATAAATCACTCTGTCGGGAAAGGAAAATAACTATAAGGTGAACTCTATAATCTGTATTTATCAAACCCTCAATTTGTAATTAGAAGAGCACTAGACTCGAGATAAAAATGGAAAAATAAACTAGTTCAAAGTCTTGTCCTAGACTCTGGAAATATTTAATGCAATCAACTCCAATTATAATTGATAATTCACTTACACTAAATTTTATCAACAATTACTTAATTGAACCACATAGAATGATAATTTGTTATTTATGAAAGAAAAGGAATGAAATGATGGAATAGAACTCTCAATTCTCTAAAGCTGCAATAGTAAAATGGTAATTGTAATTGCACACAAAAATGAAAGACAAAAATGAATCCTAAAACAACTAAATCCCACTAAAGAACAATAGTACCTGGCTAAGAAGGGGGCCCTACCTCCTTAGACAAGGCACCGGGAAAACAAATAGTGACTGCTCTAATTAGATATTCATTCATCAAGAAACAAAGGCGCCAAACTCAATAGCTTTCCTTATTAAGGAGGAACAAATTTATAGTGTAGCGACATTCCAACATACAATATTCTATCTCCTCTTTGTCGTGCCTCCTGAGTAGGGTACAATACTTATACATTTTACAAATATCTATCCTTAGAAAAAGGATTTGTGGAAAACCATGATAATATACAATTCTCAGTTTCTTCCAACCTATTGACTATAACGGGCGTTCAGTCCCAACAGTTGGATTAAAATGTGATGCAGTTACAATCCATTACAAGGCGTCCTTGATAATTGATGATGATATTCAAAACGACCCTCAACCGCTACACGTGGGACACCTGAATTATTGCAACCATCAAAAATTCAAGTGGAAGATATAGATGTTCCCAATGAATGTGCTAGAAAGAGGTTGTTGCTACCCAAATAATAGTATGATGACAATAGAGCAACAACATCAATGTACAATGTCTTCGATGTAATCAACAAGTTGTGTAGTAGCATCGATATGGTAGGGTTTGTTGGCAAATCTTTAACAGACAACGCATGCTTGTATACTTGTCATTGATGGAAAGTACAATAGTGAAGATGGCATGAGTTCAGAAAGTATGAAATAGATGGGCATTATGAGAAGACGCTGCAGGAAGGATTTGTAGGGTTTGGTCATAACGGATTCCATATGTTGTAATGCATCATCTTTTCCTTTTCAACTAATGAAATCTTTCAAAGCTATTACTGTCGTGTTCGGCGCTCATGGTTACTGGAGTTTTAGGTTGGAATGATGTCTCTGGAGGGGACACGAGTTGTGCCAGATACTCGGAAAGGACTTGTTCATGTAGCTAGGGGAGATGAGGGTTTGTTGCACTTTCAATGGCTTAATCGAACAAGTAATGTGGTAGAAGTTGATCAAATTGTATTTCTAGATGAAGTTGTATTTGAAAAGGTCCAGGAACCCCCCGAGCGAGTGTACATTTTTGAAATTCAAAGAGGATGATCACAAATTCTTTTTCTGGATGCAGGTTCTCGATGACCATCAGATCAAGTGTTGATCGGGACTGTTAATCTGGACCGTCGACCCCATTTCGGAGTTTTACGAATCATGACTTGGAGTGATAAGAACCTCTATCGCCGAAATCGTGAGATGCGAAATCGCGAGATGCGAAATCGCGATTTATTCCCAACCGTCAAATCAAGGTGTGTTATGGACCGTTGATATGAACTTCATCTCAGAGCTTCGCCTATCGTGACTTAGAGTGACAAGAACCTCTACCGTCGAAATTGTGAGATGCGAAATCGCGATTTATTCCCAATTGTCAGATCATGGTGTGTTCTGGACCGTTGATCTGAGCTCCATCTCGGAGCTTCGCCTATCGCGACTTGGAGTGACAAGAACCTCTACCGCTGAAATCGTGAGATGTGAAATCACGATTTATTCCCAACCGTCAGATCAAAGTGTGTTATGGACTGTTGATCTAAGATTCATTTCGGAGTTTCGCTTATCGCAACTTGGAGTGACAAGGACCTCCATCGAAGGAATCACGAGATGTGAATTCACGATGAAATCTGGACCGTTGATCTCAGCTCCATCTCAGAGTTTTGAGGATCACAACTTGGAGAGTCGAAATGCCTCATCTCCAGACTCACGAAAGGCGAATTCGTGAAAAGCACTTTTTGCATAAGTGCTTGATCATAGCCATGGTCTTATAGAGGAAGGAGCTAACGCAGAAAATCTCTGTATCAGAGCTTCAGAGATCACGACATGAAGTATCGAGATACTTGGCCACACGTATTCCGAAATGTCGAAACCCGATTTAAAGGCAAGATTAATAACCCCATCCAACAGTGCAGATAAGCTTGAATATGATTGGAGGGATATTGTGCTCTCACATAGTTAATTTATCAGTTATGAATCTGTTAGCGAAACATACTCATGATTGCCGATCGGTTGGCGTTTCAATTGCTCAGACGGTTGTTTTTTCTTTTGACGAAGGATATGCGAAGAGGCACTGCTGCGGGCGTGGTGCATAAAAGAGGAAGAGATAGAATGTGCGTGGTTTGAAGTTTTGGACGAAAAATGAATTAAACTGTAAGAAAGGGAAAATCAAAGATGCACAATGTGAGACTAAAAATATGTGAAGTGTGAGACTGAAAAAATGTGCGCAGTGTGATATAACACTCAAAGAAGAGTAATAGATGAAGAAAAGACTTGAAGCAGAGCATAATGACAGAACAAGTTGAAGCAGAGCAGCATGACATAACAAGTTGAAGCAAAGTAGATTTGCAGAACAGACAAAGGAAGAGAAGAGTTGCAGAACAGTAAGAAGAAGACCAGATTTACAGAACAGAGAAGAAGTGGTAAGAACCGATTTATCTGTGTAGTTGATTGTTTAATTGTTCATTTATATTCCAGGGTGGTTGGGAGGTGCTAGGGAGGACTGTTGTCCTCAGAGGTTCAAGTGGGAGCTTGAACACATGGAGTTGTTTCTTCCATCTGGTTGCAGCCAAAGAAACGAGGGTGGCAGGGTGGTGCAGGGGAGAACAAGTGTTCTCTGTTATACAGGTTGGAGCCTATGTAACTGGAAGTTGGTGCTTCCATCTAGTTGGTGTTGGAACATTAGGGGAGTTGGTGCTTCCTTCTAGTGGGTGCTAGAGAAACAAGAGAGTCGGTGCTCTCAAACAAGTTGCAGCTTGTAAAACAGAGGTAGCAGCCTCACATTGAGTTGGTGCTCAATTAAAGATGATGTAGAGAACTTAAAATACTGCCTATCATTTCGAAGAACAAGAGGTTTCTCCCTTTATGGGTTTCCTCGTGAAAATTTGTCTCTGTGTATACCTTATGTGTGACTGATGCTCTTTATTTTTACTGTCCATATGTTGTATAATGTTGATGATCACTTTAAGAAAGATTAAGAATGTTTTAATAGACTTAAAATTGTTTAAGCACAACAACAACTGGTTCACCCCCCCCCCCTCTCAGTTGTTTTAGTAATTTTAGCAGGGTTGGTGTAACGACAATGGTGTAGTAGCATCAATGTGGAAAAGTTGGTGTCGCGAAAAAATTGTGTAGCAACAACAGTGTGGTAGCAATAGTGTAGCAGTAATAGTATAGCGACAACAGTGTAACAACAACAATGTAGCGGAAAAAATGTAACAAAAATGATTTCGTAGAAATAGTTTATCAACAACATGTACACACCAACCTATAATAGTAGTTGTGCACCTTTCTTGTGAGTAAGCATAAAATAGGCTAATTTCCTTCAATCACACTATCATAATTCACTAAAATGACATGAGTCGCAAGAGAACATACCCTGGACACAATATATCATTATGATCAAGAATAGACTCAAAGAATAACTGGAATGGTAGACAAAAGTGACCAAAAAGACAAAAGATGGGTATGAAAAATATGTCATTTCGGGCACTCGTCAAAGAGATCCATTACATATTTAGATTGAGAAATGAATAAACTATCAATCGGAGGTAATACTTGAAGACCCAGAAAATAGTGCAAAAGTCCAAGATCGATCATATCAAAAGATTCAACAAGTTGTTTTTTCAATCTAAGAATGAGATCAATGCTATTGTCAGTTGTGACTAGGTCATAAACATATACAACAACAATTAAGGTATTTCCATGAGTATGAAGTACATACAAACTATTATCATATTCACATCGGTTGAAGCCAATATGGAGAAACAAATGGTTGATCTTAGCATACCAAGCTCTGAGATGTTGTTTCAAACCATAAAGAGACTTCTAAAGTCAACAAACAAGATTGGAATCTACCACAAATCTAGGAGGTTGTTCCATGAAAATTTCCTCAGATAAGTCACCATGAAGGAAAGCACTTTTCACATCCATCTGGTGGATATACCATCCAAAATGAGTAGCAAGGTAAAGAATCATTCAAACATAATTCTTTTTTGCTGTAGGATCAAATGTCTCATTGTAGTTGATGCCTTCTTGTTGAGAAAAACCTTTCACTACCAAGCGAGATTTTTGATGCTCAACAACACCTTAAGATGTAAATTTGGTCTTATGGAACCATCAACATTTCACAATGTTCTTCCCTTGAGGTCGAGGAACTAAATCCCAAGTATAATTCTTCAAAAGAGAATCCATATCAATCTACATAGCCTATTCACATTCAGGTTTTCCTTGTGAATTTGAATAAGAAATAGGATCACAAGTTTCAAGACATGAGCCAGTAAGGCAAAACTGGCTTGTTGCTTCTGACTACAAGTTTTTCAGCATGAAGAAATAACACCGACATCAAGACAAACGAATTCAATTGTATTAGCATCCCATCTAGGTAGGAAAGAAAGGGGTGAACTAATATCCATTGAAGAAGGTTGATCAAAAGAAGGAATAATTTCAATCGAATGAGACAAAGGACTGATAAAAATAGAAATCGACTGACCAATTGAATCAGAAATATAGGTTGATGACCCAATCAAAACAAGAATAGAGTTTGACTGTCCAATCAAAGGACATAAAAATGAAATAGGTGAACCATTTTCGAAAAAAACATCAAAGGTACCATCCTATAATAAACCAGAGGAAGAATTCAACAACTTAATGCTTGAAGACTCCTTATCAAAAGATGAATTTCTTCTAATATTTATCTGTCATTTGATAGGGTCAAACAAGCGATAGGATTTGGACTCTTTGGAGTATCCCATCATGATGCAAACATGATTCTTTACATCCAATTTGTTTCTGCAATCATCTGGAATATGTTCCCAAGCAACACATCTAAATATACAAAGGTGGCAGAATGAGGGTTTTATTCCACACTATCTCTCGACTAGATTCATAGAACTGACAACTCTAGTCATAATACAATTAAGGAGATAGTTGGCACAGTAAAAAACTTCAACCCAGAAATGAGTGTGCAAATATTTGGCCTACAAAAGACAATGAGCCATTTCGATTAATAAAGATGTTTGTGTTTTACAAGACTGTTTTCTTGAGAAGTATGAGGAACAAATTGTTGTCAATCAATACCAGATTAAACAAGGTATTCTTCAAATGTTCAATTCTCATACTTGCCACCATTATTCAATCTCAAGCACTTGATAGGTTGACCACATTGTTTTTCGACCAATGCCCTAAATTCTATGAACTTTTTCAAAGACATGATTCTTATTTTTCAAGAAATAAACTCAAGTGAATCGAGAGAGATTAACAATAAAGGTCAAAATATACTCTACACTTAATAAGGAATGTAGACTAATACAATAGAGATCATTGTGAACCATCTCAAGGAGGTGTTGTGCTCACCACACTTTTCCATATTCGAAGGGTTCCTAATGATGCTTACCCAATGCACATCCTCTATAGACTCCATCAGAGGGAAGAACTTCAGGTAGACCAAAAACCATAATCTACATTTCCATCAACTTCATACTTCAATAATTAAGGTGTCCAAGTCTCATGCCAAATTTGACTCCATTCATCAATGTGAGTGATAAGAGAAATTGGTTCAGAGTTGGGTTGAGTCAAGTCGCAAAACTTGTACAAATCATCCTTTGTGTCGAGAAACCCTTAAGTGAAAATGAACTGATTATTTTTCAGATCCTTAACAAATAATTGATTTGGCCAAAACTCCACCATATTACCTATCTATGTCAATTGAGAAACTGACAACAAATTTTCACTTAAATTTGGCACATGATAGGTGTCGACAATTTTTCAATGTCAACGAGGAACATCACCATGATCAATAATGTCAAGAGCACAATCACCAACAACATAGATCTTTCGCTCCACATATTTATCCAAGGACGTGAACAAAGAATCATCCTTAGCCATATGATGAGTGCATCCAAAATCGATTACCCATTCATTATTCGTGGTGTGAGAAAGCAACACTTTAGAAGTTCTGACTTGGAAGGTGAAATTATTAGTAGTTCGATGAACAACTGACACGTCTCCTTCAAGTTTCTTGACCTTCCCCTCTAAGTCATCTCTCTTCTTGTAACATATTTTCTCCACATGTCTAGTCTTTCCACAGTATTGACATGTCTTCTTCTTTCGATTCTTCCATGGTTCATCAGTCCTCGCTTTAGTTTTTTGGTTGAGGGATTCTAATCTATGTATAGGGGTATCAAACTTTCATCTTTCCTTATGATTCACCTTGCCCTTTCCCTTGAGCAAGTAAGCTTGATGTTTTCCACCAAGATATCATTTCCAATTGGAAACCCTTTTTATTTCAACCAAAAAGGCTTGTGTTTTTCCTAGATATGATCATTTATATCAGATCCGGAGGTATACATATTCATTTTTTTTTTATGTTCTAAAATTAATCATTTTGGATGTTCTATTTATATTTATGGTCTTCTTCATTGTCGATCTACATATGCTCTTTGATCTACACATTGGTTGATATTGACAAATAAAAAATAGAGTATAAAGTATTTTCTTTTCTATGTATGTTCTTTACCTTATGCCTTGTGTGATCTTGACAAATAAAAAATGGAAAAGAAAATATGTATTTTTTGGTAGACTAACTGAAACCTAACCCCAAGCATCTAATGTTTCGAAATTATTTTTCAAAAAAATGTTTGTTTTTTATGTGTTAGTGTTTAAAGTTTTTGTAGGAAAAAACGAAGGTTTTCAAGGTAAGCACACGCTTTGAAGAGGCTACAAGTAAAAAAAAGGAAAAAAGGAAAAAGAAAAAGAGCCACTTATCTTCTTCCCAACATTTATTATATCTTTTGTAATAACTCACTTCGTTCAAAGTTACTTTATTGAAATAGAGGTCTTAAGTCTAAGTCTTTATTTTTGCAAGTTATTTTTGAAAAAATGCATGCACCCTTACGTTCTAAAATAACTTTATTGTAAAGTGTACAACTTGAGTGGGCCTAATGGATAAGAACATGTGTTTCCTCCTAGGAGATCACGGGTTCAAATCCAGAGGGGGTAGGGTATGTACAAGTTCGTAGACTTTAGTAGTCAAATCGCTATGCAGAGGGGATCCCTTGTCCCACAAACAAGGGGGTCTCATACACCAATTTGGTGTCTGGCTTGGTTGTGACTTTAAAATTAGATTATTATTATTATAGAAATTAATCACGCATAAAACAATTTTTTTTATGTTACTTTTATTGTAACTTTAAGTTATAAAGTACTTTTATTGTAAAAGTGATTCCTACATATTTTATAAAAGTGGGTCACTTATTTTATTGTAAAAGTAACTTATTTGTAAAAGTGAGCTTATAGGGTAAAGGTAGAGAAGGAGGGCAATTTTTTCTCTTTACTTCTTGGAAATCTCAATGTACACCCATCACCATGTGGGCAACCTCCACTTGCCATGTGGTACCTTGGTTACCTTTTATGCCTTTCTTTAAGCAACATAACTTTATCATCTAGAACCCATTTTCATTTCCCTCTTTTGTAAACTTCATTTTTTTAGCTCTTTCCATTTAAATAATCAACTTTTGAAATTGAAGCCATCTTACATGCATATTGTAAAATAGCAAGTCCAAGTGAAATCCTACTTACAAGTTCTAACTACTTCTCATGGAAATATCATATGGAATATTTACTACGAAATAAGAGACTTAACTAGGTTATATTGGGACCAAAAGTTGGACTCCTTGATGCATTAAAGAGTGCCAAATTGAATAGTAAAAACAATTCAGCATGTGGATTCATAAAGATGTCAATCTCTAGTGATTTGTAGTTTCAACTTTAAGGAATTGAGACCCCATGTGTAACTTGGAAAAAGATGGAAACTATATTTGGTAATCATAATAAGGTTCAAGCCTACCAACTTGAAAACCAATTAATTTTTAAAATCCCAGTGATTTCTCTTGCATTTAGGATTTTCTATCCAAATTTAAAGCACATGGAATTTTACTTGTAGAATGTAAGATAAAGAAGGAACATGACCAACTTATATATGTTATTCTTGCTAAGTTTGACAACACCCATTACACTTTTTTATCTACTTTTCACTCCAACAGAGAAGCACTTAGTAGTCAAGGGGATACTTATAAAATGCCCTCCTTTGAAGAATTTGGTCATTCTATTATTGGAGAGAAAGATAAACTCTTGCACCTTGGATTGATTAGCACTATAGGTACATCTAACAAAGCTTTATTAGCACAATAGAAACAAACCTCGAGAATATGAAGAAGAAACATCCTCACAAAACATAAACAAAATAAGAGTGCCAAACTCTTTTAGCCAACTTCTACTCTTAATGGTGATAAATGAACTAAATCAAAAGGAGAGAAGACCGAAAGACATTGTAATTTTTGTGGGTGAAATAATCATTTGGAGTCTAAATATTTAATTAGAAGATGAAAGTCTTAGAAGCAACAATGAAAAAGAATAACATCAATCTTAATCCTCCTTCTAACTCTTCTTCTCATGGCCATGCACTTTATGCTTCTTGTTCTTCTTTTCAATGTAATATCTAATTCTTTTTAATGAGTGGCTTATTGATTCTATAACATCTTATCATATGGCTAAGGATAAATACATATTTTATGATTTTAATAAATGTAAAACCAAGCATTTTTTTGTTGGTGATGATAAATCTCTTAGTGTTGTAGGGTTTGGAACAATTCAACTAGAAGATGCTCATTTTAATGATGTTTCTTGTGCTTCAATTCTAAATTACAACATTCTACCAATGTATCAATTTAGTCATTCAAGTGAAGATAGAATAATAGAATTTTCACCTCACCAAGTTGTAATCAATGATTTAGAGGATCCCAAGCATGTCCTAGCAATTGTTGATGAGGATACTAGGTTGTATAGATTTGACAACTTTGAGTAATCATCTCATCCATAAGTTTTTATTGCTCATAGTGATGACATGAGAAAACTTTGGCATGAGTGGTTGGGTCATATAAACTATCACTCATTGCAACAACTATTTAAACAAAATATGGTGATTAGTCTTCCTCTCATTTCTTGCATAGATGGTGTTTGTTCTGGCTATGTTCTTGGCAAAGACAATTTTGAAAAATGTGCTTCTTGTCATGCCTCGACCCCTTGCATCTTGTTCATAATGATTTGTGTGGTCCACTTCCTTATGCTTCTTTCTCTAGGTTCAAGTACTTATTAACTTTCATTGATGACTTCTCTAGATACACATGGGTTTATTTTTTAAAACTTAAAATTGAAGTTTTGACATGTTTTTGGCCTACAAAGGCATTGCCAAAAAACAATTTGGACATAAACTATGGAAGTTAAGAAAAAATAATGGTGGTGAATATGTTAACAACAAACTTACAACGTATTGCACTACACATGGAATTTAGATGCAACATACTATTTCATGTACACCACTACAAAATTGTGTTGTTCAAATAAATAATTGTAAATTAAAAGAACTGACAAATTATATAAGTGATTAAGTCTTGTTTTTTGGGTGGAAGCCATTAACTATGCAAATTACATAGTTAATTGAACTCCCACAAAATATTTGAAAGATATAACACTCGAAAAAGCATGGAGTAAAATTAAACCAAATGTAAGCCACTTTCATGTGTTTGGTAATGAAGCATAGGCTCACATTCTTGATTGGAAAATGAAAACATTACAACCTAAGAGTGAGATGTGCATATTTGTTGGATACTCTAAAGATGTGAAAGGTTAAATACTTCTTTAACCTCAATCAATAGAAATTATTATTAGGATAGATATCAAGTTTGATGAAGGTATCATGACCTAAGTTCCTAATTTAGCATTTGTGCCATCTTTAACAAACGAGCCATTTATGTCACCTTAAGAAATCTCTCTACGACCTTAATCAAGATCCTCAACCTTGGTATGCTAAAATGGATAGATTTCTTCTTGACACCATCTTTTATAGATGTCATTCTAATACCAATGTCTCAACCAAGAAAGTAGGTAACCATAACATAATACTCATTCTCTATGTTGATGACCTTATACTCACTTATGGTGACCTGAAACTTTTAACCCATGTGAAATCCAGCCTTAAGGGGAAATTTGAAATGATAAACTTAGGACATTTGCATTACTTTCTTGACCTTCAAGTTTTGCAACTAAAGACATAATTTTCCTTTCACGGTCTAAATATGCATGTGACCTTCTTCAATATATTTACATGGAAGATTGTAAACCAATCCCATCTCCATTCCAACCTAGAGTCAAACTTGTTGTCACATGTACCATGCCTAAAGTAGATGCCACTTTGTATAGTTAGTTAATTGCCATCCTTTTGTATTTGACTCATACTTTCCATGATATTTCCTTTGTTATTGGTCTTGTTTCCCAATATATGAAAACACCTCATGAGAGCCATTGGAAACTAGCAAAGAGGATGCTTTGGTATATCTAGGGTATAGTTCAATTTGGGATATAGTACAATTCATAGGGGACTCCTTTTTTGGTTGGTTTCACTGAATTTGAAGGAGCAAGTGATTTCAATGATCAGAAGTCTATTGTAGGTTATGTTTTCAATATTGGTTCCATGCTTGCCACTTGGACTTGTAAGAAGCAATGTGCCCTTTCTCTTTCTTTAGCAAAAGCAAATTATTGAGCTGCACTTAGTGCAAGTCAATAAGCCCTTTGGCTTCAACAGATTCTTTTAGAGATTGGATTCCAATAGAAACATTTGACCACACTTTGGTGTGATAATCAAAGTTCCATTAGGCTTGCCAAAGATCTAGTTCATCATCATCACATCAAACACATTGAGCTACACATGTACTTCATCAAAAAAGTTCTTGAGGATCACATTCTTGAAATGCTCTATTATCGTATAGATGATCAAATTGTAGAGATTTTCGCAAAGGCTCTTATAGAATCAAAGTTTTTCAAGCTTTGATCTATGTTAGGAGTTCAGGGAGTTGTCATTAAGGGTTGATAGGCTCTAATGCTTCCTTCCTTTTTCTACCGTGTCACCTTTGTAAATCCTTCAATTCTATCCCAAGTTGTTCTTAAGGGGCGATGAAAGGATATTTAGACACTTAGGAATTAGTTAAGTTCAACTTTGTCTAATGTGTCTTTAAGTAAAGTGTGTTTCTTTAGTGTGGTTTCGTAATTATCTAATCTGACAATAATGATTATGTTCTAAACATAAAGTGATCCAAGGATTCATCTTTTCCTTGATATTAACCATACCTTATCTATGGTTTAACATGTGATCGGTCCTTGAAGAGCATGTATGATGCAGGAGCATTAGCTCTCATGATCAAGTGCTAAAAACCTAGTTGGACCTTTAGGTCTAGACATTTTCCCAAGGATGGTTTATTGTAAAAAGACATTGTAAACTTTCATATAAAAGTGTTTTATTTGTTAGTATAGGTGTCAATGTAAACAACAAGTCATGTAACCAGTCCCTTAAGAGATGGGATGACTCGAGTAGGCAGCTACTTGTTTTCAATTAGTAGTTAGATGAGTCATAAGTTAGTTTTTCTAAATATAGAAGTGTTACCTAATCTAGGAATTAGTGGTTGATTTGTAGGAATCTGTTGAAGAGCTAGAGAAGCCTTGTTTCAAAAAGGTTCTATTTTGGAAAGTCTCGAAAAAAGGACAGAGGGGGGAGAGAACTCAGGGGGTGTGAGAGTTCTTAGGGATATATGTACAGTTCCAATATTCAATGAGGAGGCAAATTTATAATATGGTGTGTGATTGTTTCTTTTACAATCTATGTATGTAATGTAATTGGAGCAAATTGATGAATATGGTTTAACTATGCAATTGGTAATTGTTATATGCATTTTGATGAGTGAATAGAGTCCTTTTCTCTGTGTGAAAATAGGGCTTGCAGGTTTTCAGTACATGTATGAGCCTGAAATTATCACCGGAACTGGGTAGAATCACTGAAATGATTCAAGTCTACATTATGTTCGGATAGAACCTTTAAGAGGTTCCATTCTCTGAGAAGCACAGAGAAATGGTATTTGATATCCGACTGTGTAATGATAAAATCGATGTTGGGGGTCGATTGAGAAACCAAAGAGAGGTCTTGCGCACAGAGAAGTCAGAATGGTGATAAATCAAGGTGTTATTACCATTTGAAGGGCTCCTTAGTATAATCATCGATACTAATTGGCTGCAGAGAAAGAGTTGAGGCTTAATAGATGAGTAGTGGTCATTAAGGGCCAATAGAAAGTGCATTTGAGTGATCCTGTAGTTGTTTAGTCTAATTACAGTGATGAATTCTTGATTGACTGTGTGTTTTAGTGAATAGACAGTCCTAATATTGCGTTTTCACATAGATGAACAGTGAATCGATGGTATCTACAGTTATGAAGGTAAACCCACATCGTTAGAGAGATTTGAATTAAGAAACTTTTGCATATCGACTATGGAAATTGAAATTGAATTGTAGGCAAAGATAATTTTGAGTTCTGCGCAGAGGTGTGTGAAGAATGAATACACAGTCAATCCAACGATAGTTGTGCATTCCAAGGTTGATCAAACAGTGGAGAGATGGTCTTGGTTGACAGAGGTTGTTCAAGGTGGTGACATGGTAGTTAAGAGTTGATGTGGAAGTCAAGGTCAATGATGGTACGAGTCAAGGAGTTTTGAGGTTAAGCGCTTTTGTGGTTGCAATGTGTTGGGAAGTTGAGCCCTGGTCATAGCGTAAGGTTCTGTTGTGTGAAGAAACACCGAGAGACAGAAGTTAGACACCCTTTGGTAGTGTTGTGATGACTTGTGAAGATAGCACTTGATCACAACATTATAGTCACATGATATGTAATTTGTGGAGAACTCCATGTGAGAGAGCCTTTGATCACGGTGTTGTGGTCACATTAAGTGTTAAAAGGCTTGAGGTAGATATGCCAAGAATTTCATGTGATATGCCAAAGTTCTATGTTGAGAGAAGGAGTGCCAAAGGATATAAATTTAAGTGCTCGTGTATGAAACCCTAGGCTTTTGGCCTTTGAGGGAGAGTGCTATAATTAGATCACCTAAGTGTTGTGTGTAAAGGAGATTTTAAACCCTAGAAAAGGTAGGTTTGTTGTATTAGGATCTAGTACATGTGGAAGAATACTAAGTGAGCAAAGTTTGGGGTGAAGTCCAACTTCATTAGTGAGCTAGTACTAGTGTGAGGGTTCAGCCTTAGATTAGGCTTGAAGAGTGTACCATAAGACTGGGGTACACTAAAGGAAAAAGAGAGATTTGAAGATTCTTGGGAAAGGTAGGTTTTTAGGAATGAGCCTGCCATCAATTGGTATCAGAGCAGGAATGTTCTTGAGAAGGCAAGAAGACAAAATAGCAGTCTGTAAAGAAGAGGATGCTTTGCATGCAAGTGGTAGCAACAAAAGTAAATACATCTCAACAAAAGAAGATCATAGCCTTAGAGGCAGTGATGAAGGAACCAGTGAGGGTTTCTGAGAGAAGAAGAAGAAGAGTGGCTAGGACATAGTGTTTCAACTGAGGATTGAAATACAGGAGAACAATTATGTTCTCAAGAGTAGATGAGTTGTGAGTGTGAAGCCTAGAATGAGCATAGAGGAGTGCTCAAGGAGGTTTTAAAAGAGAACCAAGAACATAGGAGGTTTGGTGAGGTAAGTTGTAGTAGGAGGAACTGTTACTACAGGGGCTAGTGCAACTCATAGAGGGAAAAAGAACTCAAGAAGATGACTATTGAAAGTCATAGAAGAGGTTCAGGAAAGAGCCACAAAGTGAAGAAGGAATATGCCAAGACAAATGACATATGGAAGTAGATGACTGATGAAGATTATGAGAGAGAGAGAAGGCTGACATAGAAGTCCATCTGGAAGTCATGATGGAGTTGTTACAGAAGAAGAAAGAAGACCAGAGATGTGGTTTCTTCATGAGAAGAAAGTTGAGGTGGCATAAGATACAGAGGAATAAAGAGCAACTGATGAATTCTCAATGGGAAGATGAGGTACTCAAGGCAAGGGAGTATCTGGGAGAAGATTTGAAGACTGAAGCTTCAAGTGAGGCCAAGAGGTCTCAATGTTTTAAAACTGATGTTTTGTGTATGTTTGCAGGTGAAACAGGTGAAGAAAGGCAATTTTCTAATATTGTCATGAAGCAGGAAGAGGATAGGCAAAATCTTAATTCTGTTTTGAAAGAAGATGGGACAATTGGGTCTCATGTCAATGCACATGCATAGTTCAGAGAAACTATTTCTTTTCAGCATGCAACAAGAGCTGAAAGCAAAGAAAGCTTGGTCTATCATGATGGCCAAGAACAAAAAGAAGTAGAGGAAGATAGCAAGCATTCAAATGCCACGCTTGAAGATGCTGAGAAGAAGAGCATTGAAGGCTTTCTGGGTCCTGAAAAATACTTGGAACAACAAGAATATTTGATGATTGAATTGTAACACACCCACTACGAAGGACTAAAAATTGTTGGCTTTTCCTTCTCTTCTCCAAGGAATAGAATCCTTGAATTCCTATGGGGCTTGTTGCAGAACCTACCATCCCTTATCCGTACCTATATGATCATCGGCGATGACCATAGGACTTACCAGAGAGGTGCTCCCAGCTTTCACGATTCGGGAAATCACGAAGCATGTATTCTCGGTTCCCTAACTTTCGAGGTGCCGAACCTCGAAGGGAACCAACAGTTCGTCACAATTAATAACGCCTCAGATTGAAGTCTAGAACTCCACTTTTTGGGGTTTTGCATACCGGGTTTTCACGGTATAAAAGGGCGAGGGACTCCTAACCTTCGATTTCCCGGGTGCTGAAACACCGAAGACCCTATATCCACCAAACTCATTTCAGGGTTTCATCCATCAGAATTTCGTGTCTAGCAAACATGAGGAAAACTGACCTTTGGGGATCCCAGGTACCAAAACGCCGAAACACCAAAACCATGTGTGCTAATCCATTTTGGGATATTGCGATATGCGAGGACAGGAGGGCTTCACACCTGGGTTTCCTGGGAGCTGAAACTCTGAAACATCGAACTCTAAATACACTATACTATTTTGGGATTTCGCAAGTTGGGATTTCGGGACTTGCGAGTGCAAGGGAACTCGCCCTTGGGTATTCCGGGTACCGAAACACTGAAATTCCGAATCTATATGCGCTAAGCCATTTTGGGATTTTTCCTATCGGGATTTCGCGATATGAGAGGACAGGAGGGCTTTGCACCTTAGTTTCATGGGAGCCGAAACTCCGAAACACCGAACTCTAAATACACTATACTATTTCAGGATTTCGCAAGTCGATATTTCGGGACTTGCGAGTGCAAGGGAACTCGCCCTTGGGTATTCCGAGTGCCGAAACACCGAAACACCAAATCTATATGCGCTAAGCCATTTTGGGATTTCGCATATCAGGATATCGCGATATGCGAGGATAGGAGGGCTTCGCACCTGGGTTTCCCAGGAGTCGAAACTCCAAAACATCATAACTCTAGACATGCTATGCCATTTCGGGGTTTCGCAAGACAGGATTTCGGGACTGGCGAGTACAAGAGACTTGCCTCTAGATATCCTGGGGGCTGAAACACCGAAACAATAAATTCTAGTCACGCTATACCTTTTTGGGGTTTCATACTTCTATGTTTCGTGACTAGCGAGTACAAGGGATCTTACCCTTAGGTATCCCGGGTGCCGAAACACCATAACTCATCCGCGCTATTGTCATTTCGAGGTCTCATCCATCCGGATTTCGCGATATGAGAGAACAGGAGGTCTCGCACCTAGGTTTCCCAGGAGCCGAAACTCCGAAACACCGAACTCTAAATACACTATACTATTTCGGGATTTCGCAAGTCGGGATTTCGGGATTCGGGACTTGCGAGTGAAAGGGAACTCACCCTTGGATATTCCAGATGCCAAAACACTAAAATATTGGGATTTAGCTACACGCTATCATTTTGGGATTTCGCATGTCGAGATTTTGGGACTTGCGAGTACAAAGGAACTCGCCCTCATGTATTCCGGGTACCGAAACTTCAAAATACCAACTCTTAAACCTGCTCATCTTATTTCGAGGTTTCTTCCATTGGGATTTCGGGACTTGCGAGTACAAGGGAACTTGCCCTTGGATATTTTGGATGCCGAAACACCGAAATGTTGAAGTCAAAAAGGACCATTCTCTCTCTCATGCAAGGTTTTGAGACTTACGGAAAAAAAAATCCTATAGCAGATCCTTGGATAAACTTCCAAAAAGGGTGACTCTGTGAGGAGATCTATCCAGGGCAGTGCTTGAGACAAATAAGGGAATAAATTTCCTGAGAACAACCTTGAAAACTG
>ML830024.1:17356-37788 GCA_009831015.1 Picea engelmannii | reverse complement strand
TTATATAATTCTATGTTCTCAGATAGAAGGGATGGCTTCATCAAATAAAAAATATTTTATTTCTGAGACATCAACAAATTCTTCGATACCTCTTCTTTTGGGACTAGGAAATGCCATAGGAATGTTTGTAATGAAAATGAGGCGTCTTATTTTTCATCTAGTCATAATTTTGATCACGGTGCAAGAAATTTTATTAAACACGTTCCTCATGAAAGTCCTAAATAAGAGGACTTTGAAGTTACTGATAATGAAGAGGAGGAATATGATGGTGATAAATCTAGTCAACAATTTAATAGTAATGAAAATAATCAAAATGCAGGTCAAAGTGGAGAATATGATCAACGGTTAAATGATTGGGATGAATAGTTTCCTCCAAGTGAGGAGTTTCAAGGTATCGATAAATATTTCCAAGGAACCAATGAAAATGATGGAGAAATTCCCTCAAGTGGAAATTTTAAAAGAAGTGAAGATGATTATGAAAATGGTGGTCACTTTTTCCCTAGTGGGGAATTTAAAGATAGCAAGGGTGGTGATTATGAATTTCCTCCAAGTGAGGATTTTGAAGGTATTGATGAAGATTTTCCTCCAATTGAGGATTTCCAAGGCACAAATGAGGATGAAGAAGAATTCCCCCCAAGTGAGGATTTTAAAAGTAATGACGATGATTATGGAAATGTTGGACAATCTTTCTCGAATGAGGAATTTAAAATAAGCAATGTTGGTGCTAATGATTTCCCTCAAAGTGAGGATTTTCAAGGTACCGATGAGGATAATGAAGATTTTCCTCCAAGTGAGTATTTTGAAGCCAGTAATGGGGATGCCGAAGAATAACTCTCAAGTGGCTATTTTTTAAGTAGTGAAGATGATTATGGCATTGCTGGTCACTCTTTACTGAGTGATAAATTAAAAAGAAAGAATTTTGATGTTGATTTTCTTCCAAGTGAGGATTTTCAACATATTGATGAAGGTTTTCAAGGCATTAAGCAACATGGTGAAAATTTTCACTCAAGTGGGGATTTTGAAAGCAATGAAGATGATTATGTCAATAGTGGACATAATGTTGATGATGATTTTCCTTGAAATTATTATGTTGATGGTTATGTTCTCAATCATTCAACTGAAACAAGTGAAGGTGATTGACATTCTCTAGTTCAATCTCCTAACAATGTTTTGCTTGATACTCCTTCTGGTGATAAGGAAAATCCTTCTAGTGACGATGATGAAATAGTGGAGACATTGTAAAGAAACATTGTGTCTAGGACTAGGATTATACATTTTTATATCAATCCAAATCATTTTAGTTATACAAGGTCTAGAAAATAATTTCTCACTAATTAAATTTCCATAAGTGAATTGATTTCAGGTGAATGTTGTCAAAATAATTGTTTGAAAAGCATGGACTACATATATTCCTTGAATAAAATGAAGACATATTTGTCAATGAATAAGAGCATGAAAATTTCATATCTGATGGGGTGCATGATATCCACCAATCCAGGATATGATTATAGCATTGGGAATATTTTGCTTTGCAGAAAGGCTTTAAAAAAAATTCACTTAATTGTTAATCTTAGTCTATCAATAATCTAGACAAGGTTGGAAAAAGATCCATCATTTTATTCAAAGGTACATCATGGATGAGAGAGTGGGCCATTCACAAACACTACATTGGCATGGATGCATGATTTCTTTTCCAAACATGGAGAGTGTATTCGAGATAGATACACAATACACATTCCATATAATTTTTAAAGTAGGGAAATCTGGAACTTGTACAAAGGATATGTTGAGGTGATGCAGGAGCATCGTAAGTAACCAGCCAAGTAGCCATAAAGGTGGAAGACAGTTGGAAAAGCGCAGCACATATTTTGCACATTTTGAAATGTTTTTGAAAAATTAATGACCAAATATAAATGTAGTAGTTAAAGGAAGCGTACCTACATGTTGTAAACAAATCTTGAGCGATTTTCTCTCATTAAGTCTATTTAATGAAAGTAGGTATATTTGATTTAAGATATTAGATAGTTTTAGAAGCGTAGGAGGGAAAATGGATATAGACAACCTCACCCTTGTATTATTGTATCATGAGAACATAAGAAGAGAGATTTTTTTCATAAGTTGTTGAGTTGTAGCAAAGAACTGTAGAGAAGAACCCATGTACAAGAGCACCTGAGTTAATATATGAAGCTTTGAATCAATTTTCATGGTGTTATGATGCTTATTGTTTACATTTGTTAAATGGTATGCCTACAATTGTTTTATTCTCTTTGTTTATGCATTTGTTTCAGTGTTGTGTTGAATTTGTGATTTCATGTTAAGTATATGGAGTCTAAGAGAGGAGAAGAATGAGTTTCAATTGCTTCTCATCCTAAAAGTTCCTGCAAGGAGTGTAGTGAAACGTCTGCAAGGTGTGCATTGACAACAGTCTAATTTTTATCTCAGAAAGCTTAGGACAGATATTGTTGTTCTCATACTAGCAGAAGTCCAGGTGAAGTACAGAGTCATGCAAGGTGTGCGCAAGCTAGTTGAAACTTTAAAAGTTATCAGCTAAGCTGAAGGTGGAAGGATTATTGTTGCAAAGAGTGCACATAGTCGAGGACTCAAATAACTAGAGGTTATTTGAAAGATTGCCACAAGGAGTGCAAGAAGAATTCCTTTTGGGGACTTGAGTCTACAAGTGAAAGATCAAGAGGTATAATACCTTTGAAGTGTTCAAAGGGAGACGAAATTTGAAAGCATCTCATAAAAGACAAGTTCAGGAGGGAGAACACCGATTCGTCTAGCATAAGTCATTGAGGAGTGAATCGGGTGGTCAGAATTCTCTAAGGAGAACTAGTGAAATCGTGGGGACCATAGGATCCATAGGAGCTGCAAGGTGGTTAGGAGTTGGATGAATCTGCCACCCTGACATCAAGAATCAAAGTTCACCATTGATCGTGGTCTGTCTAAGCTATCAAATCATTTCAAGAATTTAAGACCCATAAGTTGGGAGTGCAGGTCAAAACCCTTGGTCACTCAAACTCCCGGTTCGCAAAAAGGATAATCAAGAGTGAAATTTTGGTATTTTGAGGTTCGACATACCGAGAATCTTGATGACAAGGAACTAGGACCTTAGTATTGAAAATCTCAAAGTCACAAAATGTGACGTGCCTTTGGTGTGAAACATCAACATTTCGGCATATCGGGGTTCGGCATACTGGGAATCTTGATGGCAAGGAGTCGGGGTGCTTAGCGTTGAAAATCATGAAGTCGGGAACATGACGTGCCTTGGGGTGAATTTCGAGATTTTGGCATTTTGACACTTTGGGTGTCAGTAAGTAGAGGAGGCAACGATATTTAGAATCAAAATTTTCAAACTCTTGGTTCACGAAAATCCAAAAGATCTAGAGTCATCGGATCATGGAGGATCTCAGTCATAGATCACATTGGAGGCAAGGTTTCGGGAATTCGGAGATCGGAGTTTCGGGAGGTGAGGAACCTTTCTGCTATGGATCTCACAAGTCATGAGATCCTGAAGAGTGGAAGGAAAAAATCCCAAAAACATTGAAGGACAATAGCCGTGGGCCCAATCAGCTTTTGGGGTTCTGGAAGCCAAGAGACAGAGTTGCATGTCAACGCAACTCCCAAAATCACGAAAAGGAAAAAGCCAAAAGGTGGGTCCCAAGCATTAATCAAAGGATACATGTGACAGAAGTCAAGAGAGTGGTCAAGCTTTGGGGAAAATCCCAAAAGACCTTTGATCTCGCCAAAAGGAGAAATTTCAGAAACTGGAAAATCGTAAGGGAAGAGGAACGAGTGTTGCTCGATCGCTCAAGTTCTGAAAAGCTGAAATAAGTGGTAACAAGAGGTGTGTGTTTGGCGCATTGAAGAAGTCAACCCTCATTGACGTTTCAGTTTTCAGAGGTTGAAGAGACAAGGGGCTCCACAACAAGATTCGTGAAATCACAAAATTGGAAATCCCAAAAGGAAAAGAAAAGCCCCGATCATATTTGTTGGTCAGTTGTGGAATGCACCTTGTGTGTGTGCTATTCCCTGTGGGGAAACACAAGATTCAATTGGACTCAGGGGAATATTTGGAATGATCCTAAGACCGGGAGGTCGCACACAACTTGCTGAGGCAGGGGGTGCTGCGTCAGTGTGGTATCAAAGCTTAGAACAAGTTCTTTGCTTTCTGTAACAGAGAGAACACTGGAACATTTTACAGCCATGCTACCGAGAAGAAGAGACAAGCCAATGCCAATGACTGATCCAACAAGAGAAAGAGAAATGTGCGAGTTACATCCCAGGCTTGATGCCATGGAGACAACACAGAGGTGCACAGTTGACACTAGGGATATCAACGAGTTTGAAAGTGAAAATGAAGCTGGAAATGAAGGAGAAGAAGTTGAAATCGAAGATGTTGTGGATGAACACTTCTTCAGGGTTGTTGCAACGATAGGTGGAAGAGAAAAAATGGACATTCCAATGTATGAAGGAAACTTGGATGTTGAAGAGCTTCTAGACTAGATTAGAGATCTAGACAAGTACTTCAACTATGAGGATGTCGAGGAAGACAAGAAGGTCAAACATGCAGTTACTAGACTTAAAGGGCATGCAACACTATGGTGGGATGAATTGCAGGCTGACGGAAGCTGTAAGGGGAAGTAGAAAATCAAAAGTTGGGATAGAATGGTTGCAAAGATGAAAGCCAAATTTATACCCAAGGATTATCAAATCACTCTGTTTCGGAGGATGTAGAATTTGAGACAGAAGTTGATGTCATTGAAAGAATACACTGAAGATTTCTACAAGATAAACATCAGAGTAGGTCATTGGGAAAGCGATGATGAAAAAGTTTCCAGATACATGAATGGTCTGTGGTATGACATTCAATATGAGATGAGCATGATGACCATTCGAAATGTGGAAGACACTTATCAGATAGCTTTGAAAGATGAAGAGATGTTTTGCTGGAAGCAAGCTCAAAGAGGCCAAGGTAGAATTCAAGACAAAAGTAAAACAATTGCCTAAGAAAAAACTCAGAAATCTAAAGAAGAGGGGAAGAAACCTCAAACTCAACATGAGATAGGAGGAAGCTCACAGAGAGGGCAGTATGCTAATAGAAATACTTTTCCTTGAGCTAGAGGAAGAGGAAGAGGCAGAGGCAGTGAAGTAAAATGATTTGTCTATGGAAATATCAGACATAAATCCGATGAGTGTCCAGATAAGAAAAAAGATGGTGATGAAACTCACATTGTTGAAGCTCAAGGACAGAATGTTGAGGCAAAAGACTGAGGGCGGAAGATCTTTGATGATGAGGAAATCTCTCTTGAAGCTAGAGAAGGAGGCAGAGAACCCATCCCAAAGAAACAGTCTATTTCAGACTACTTGCAAAACCAAAGACAGGGTATGCAAGGTCATAGTGGACAATAGTAGCACATACAATCTCGTATCTACAGAGATGGTAGAAAAGCTAGAGCTGGAGCCTGTTGTACATCCAAGCCCATACAGAGTTTCATGGCTACAAAAAGGACATCAGGTAAATGTCACTAAACTATGTTTAGTTGAATGTAAAATAGGAGGATATAAAGATGAAATATTATGTGATGTCGTTCCCATGGATGTTTGTCATATATTGCTGGGTAGACCATGGCAATATGACATAAATGTGATTCATGATGGGAGAAAGAACACGTACACCCTGCATAAGAATGGGAGGATGCACATGTTGCTACCGATTAAAAGCTAAGAGGTGAAAACAGAGATGAGAAACATTGTACTTCTCATGAGTGGGAAGGAACTTCTTAAGGAGGTTAAGAAGAAGGAAGACACACAATTTATTATGGTCAGGAAGCTCAAAATTGTTTTGACTAGTACAAGAATAGATGATTTACCAGAAGAAATCCAGGAATTGCTAGGAGAATTTGTTGATATAGTAGTGGACAAACTACCTTGTTAATTACCACCTATCAGGAGTATAAGCCATCATATCGATCTTATACCTGTAGCCAATTTACCAAACAAAGCCATGTATAGGTTTACCCTGTAGGAAAATGAAGAAGTCGGGAGACAGGTCCAGGACTTAATGGACAAAGGATTGATTCGAGAGAGATTGAGTCCATGCGTTGTTCCAACATTGCTCAGCCCAAAGAAATATGGAGGATGGACAATGTGTACAGACTCAAGGGAAATCAATAAGATTACGATCATATACAAATTTCCATTACCAAGGATGGACGACTTGATGGATTGCTTGAGTGGAGAAAAGTTTTTTTCAAAGATTGATTTGAAAAGTGGGTATCATCAAATTCGAATGAGAGAAGGTGATGAATGGAAGACAACATTCAAGATGAATGAGGGGCTGTATGAATGGCTTGTCATGCCATTTTTCTTAACGAATGTACCCAGTAGTTTCATGAGGTTGATGAATGAATTCTTGAAGGATTTCATTGTTAAATTCATCATCGTATATCTTGATGATATATTAATCTTCAACAAAACAGGAGCATAACACTTGAAGCATTTAGCTGCAATAATGAGAAGATTACAACAAGAGAAATTGCTGATACATATGAAGAAATCCTCATTTATGAGGACAAAACTCATTTATTTGGGTTTTGTTATATCTAAAAATGAGTTGAATATGGATCCAGAAAAGGTAGATGCAATTAAGAATTGGCCATCACCGAAGAGTGTGTTTGAATTTTGAAGCTTCCATGGTTTGGCAAGTTTCTACAGGAAATTCATTCAAAATTTCAATGGTATTAGCACACCAATGATGGATATGGTGAAGAAAAGACACAAGTCTTTTCACTGGAAAGAAGAAGCAGAGAAGAGCTTCAACCTGCTGAAGAAGTAGATCACTGAGCAACCAATTCTAGTTTTGCCATATTTTAGCAAGACATTCCAGGTCAAGTGTGATGCGAGTGGATTTACAATTGGAGCATTCTTGAGCCAAGATGATAGGTCGATCGCATATTTCAATGAGAAACTAAATGAAGCAAAGATCAAGTACTCAACATATGATAAATAATTCTATGCATTCATACATGCACTGAAGAAATGAAGACATTATTTGGTTCCTAAAGATTTTGTTTTGTACAGTGATAATCATGCTTTAAAATTCATGACTCAACATGAGAAGTTAAACCAAAAGCATGATATATGGGTTGAATTCATGCATAATTTTACTTTTGTGACTAAGCGTATTTCTGGAACTGCTAACAAAGTTGTTGATGCTTTGAGCAGGAAATGTTTTCTTATGCAGGAATTCAAAGTCAAGAATTTAGGTTTTGATAACCTCAAAGAAATGTATAGGGATGACCCATATTTTAAGGAGGCATATGAGGCATATCAGAATCCAGTTCTCAAGGAAAGAATCCAATGGATTGTTTATATGATCCAGGATGGGTTATTATTTCGGGGTAATCAGCTATGTATTCCAAAATGCTCCATGAGGGAGAACCTGCTAAAGGAAAAAAATAGTGGAGGATTGGCCGAACACTTCAATCATGATAAGATGTTATCAAAGTTGAATGGTTCATATTTTTGGTCAGGGATGAGGACAGATGTTAAGAAATTTGTGGACAGATTTAGGATTTGTCAGCACACAAAAGGGAAAAGGTAGAACACAGGTTTATATCAACCACTACCCATACCATAAAGGCCGTGGGACGTAGTGAGCATGGAATTTATATTGGGACTAAAAAGAACACAGAGAGGCTATGATTCAATCTTTTTGGTAGTCGACAGATTTTCAAAAATGACACATTTCATACCATTCCAGAAAACGAGTGATGCAACTCATATTACGAACCTGTTTTTCAAGGAATTCGTCAGACTTCACGACTTACCAAGGAACATCGTGTCTGATCGAGGTACCAATTTTGTAGGACATTTCTGGAGGACCTTATGGAAAAAGATGTGGACAAGTTTGTATTTTAGCTCAACATATCATCCTCAAACGGATGGTCAGATAGAACTCGTGAATAGAAGCTTGGGAGATTTGTTGAGGAGCTTAGTGACTGAACACCATAGTCAATGGGATCACATTCTACCACAGGAAGAATTTGCTTATAATGATTCTCTTAATAGAAGCACAGGGAAGAGTCCATTCCAGATTGTATATGGAATGCAGCCAAGTGGAGTTTCTGAATTAAAATATTCAGAACAAGATGAATTCAAGAGTGTTAGTGTAGAAGACTTTGAAGAAGGGATGAAGAAGATTCATAGCCGAGTCAAGGAGCGATTGCAGAGTTCAAGTCAAGAATACAAGCAGAGAGCAGATCAACACAGGCGAGAACTTCAATTTGAAGTTGGTGATCTGATTCTTGTGCATCTGAGGAAGGAAACGTTCCCAAGGGGAACATATAACAAACTAAAGGTGAAAAAGATTGGACCATGCAAGGTCATAAGGAAATTTGGGGAAAACACATGTGAGATTGAATTACCTGATGGGATCGAAATCTCGCCGATATTCAATGTTGCGGATTTGTACCCTTACAAAGCTGAAGAAGTAGGAGCAGAGAAGGAACATAAATAAATTCAATAGACAAAACAAATGATTGTAGTTGAAAAGCCACACATGGAAAACATAATTGACAAGAGGATTAGCTAAAAGACCATGAGAAAAGAGTATTTTGAATAATTGTTCAAATGGAAGGGACATCCTGTTGGAGATGCTAGTTGGAAAGATGAAGCAGAAATTCATAAGCATGGACAGACCGTGCAAGAGCTCATGAACATGAGTTCATGAAAATTTTCAAGAGAGGGAGTATGATGCAGGAGCATATTAGGCAGCCATCCAAGCAACCATAAAGGCAGAAGATAGCTGGAAAAGCGTAGCACACATTTTGCACATTTTGAATTTTTTTTGAAAAATTAATGAGTAGATATTAATGTAGTAGTTAAAGGAAGAATACTTTCATGTTGTAAATAGATCTTGAGCGATTTTCTCTCATCTACTGGATGTAATAGACGTTAAGTCTATTTAATGAAAGTAGGTGGATTTGAATTAAGAGATTAGACAATTTTAGAAGCGTAGGAGGGAAAACGGATATAGACACCCTCACCCTTGAATTATTCTATCATGAGAACAGAAGAAGATATATTTTTTTCATAAGCTATTGAGCTATAGCAGAGAACTGTAGAGAAGAACCCATGTATAGGAGCACTTGAGTTAATATATGAAGCTTTGACTCAATTTTCATGGTGTTATGATGCTTATTGTTTACATTTGCTGAATGGTATTCTTACAATTGTTTTATTCTCTTTGTTTATGAATTTGTTTCAATGTTGTGTTGAATGTGTGATTTCATGTTAAGTATATGGAGTCTGAGAGAGGAGAATAATGAGTTTCAATTGTTTCTCATCCTGAGAGTTCCTGCAAGGAGTGCAGTGAAACGTCCGCAAGGTGTGCGTTGACAAGAGTCTGAGTTTTATCTCAAAAAGCTCAGGAGAGATACCGTTGTTCTCATACCAGCAAAAGTGCAGGTGAAGTACAGAGACATGTAAGGTGTGCGTAGGCTAGTTGAAACCTTAAAAGTTATCAACTAAGGTGAAGGTGGAAGGACTATTGTTGCAAAGAGTGCACAGAGTTGAGGACTCAAATAACTAGAGGTTATTTGAAAGATTGTAGCAAGGAGTGCGAGCATAATTCCTTGCATAATTCCTTTTGGGGACTTGAGTTTGCAATTGAAATCTTAGGAGGGATAGTACCTTTGAAGTGTTCAAAGGGGGATGAAAGTTGAAAGAATCTCATAAAAGAAAATTTCATAAGGGAGAACACCGATTTGTCTCGCAGAAGTCATTGAGGAGTTAATCGGGCGGTCATAATTCTCCAAGGAGAACTCGCGAAATCGCGTGGACCGTAATATCCAGAGGAGATGTAAGGTGGTTAGGAGTTGGACAAATCTACCACCCTAACATGAATAATGAACATGGATCATTGATCGTGGTTTGTCTGAGCTATCAAATCATTTCGGGAATTCGGGACCCATAAGTTGGGAGTGCATGTCAAAACCCTTGGTCACTCAAACTTCTGGTTCGCGAAAAAGAATATCAAGTGTGAAATTTCGGTATTTCGGGGTTCGACATACCGGTAATCTTGATGACAAGGAACTAGGACCTTAGTATTGAAAATCTTGAAGTCACGAAACGCGATGTTCCTTTGTGTAACACCCTCCCAGTTAAGGACAACTACTCTGACAACAGGTGCAAATTTTTTTTGTTTACGGTGTGTGCGCCCGTGTAGGAGAACCGACACTCTAGACTCTACGTCGCCACTCAACACACTCAGACCCAGCACACGGAAGGTTTACCCCTCCAGTACCACCTAAAGTTATGATCAACACCCTTTCTTTACGAGCTCGGATTAATTCTATTGTGCTTAATTCAAGAACAAGTCAACGTATAAGTCTGTCCTTAACCCAAAACAGTACAATTCATTATCAAGGACTAACAAACGCATCAAATTTATATCACCTTCACCTTGCGCATTAACAGGCTCCTTCATCAATAAGGGACCTCCAAAATACAGCTTCATTAACTTTTTCCTAACGACCCCACTGAGGTACATCTAACACTCAACTTAACAATAATCCCTTCCATTGGAACTACCTAATTCTTACCACCTTGCCATAACTTAAACGCTAGTTTTATTACGAGTAAAATGTAAATTTATTTAATAGCCATCCCAATTAAATGCCATCCATTACCAAGCTACCTTAATTGATAGTACAATCCCATTTACTGAACCCCAGTGAGTTATGGTACTTAGTTTCCGAGCCTTACACTAATATAAGCTAATTTAGGACAAGTAACCTAAAGCATATCACTATCAGAAAATACAAACATACTACGCTACATCCTACTAACCTTGCCAGGCTAACAAGTCACCTTACATCTGTAGGTGTTAACCCAATAAGCGAAAATGCAGTATCATTGCCATAAGTAGTTTCACCATTTCATTAAGTTATAACGACATTTCCAGAAACATTCACCACCAATATCCGCATTGCAACATAACATCCTATGATTATTAACATAACCAATAGACGTTCCATTTCCTTATCACCACCATAAAACGAAATAACATCAACCTTGTCTTTACTATATGCAATTAACATTAAAGAAAAATATTAAAACCCAATTGTTATTCCACAATATTAAACCACAAAGTTTACCCACAATATTAACCTACTAGTTATTAATCCACTTAATACTAATCATCATACTAATCCACTTAGTATTAAACCATAGGATTAACCACCATATTAAATCCAAATCTTACAACGAAAATAATAAAACCAATATTATAACTATGTAGAACCATATATTAAATTGCAATAGTAATACCTACAGTATTTTGTACAGCCTACTAACACACCAGAATTAACCATAAGAGTTCCGTATTAAAAGACAACCCTTTTAAACCGACTTTTAGAAGCAACATATTAACCCATAAAAATTGATGGCAATATATGTCGAACTGCAATAAGGCGCAATAATTTATACGAAGTTACAGTAAATCGAATTAAATTGCAATAGCATAAACACATTATTATCCTAAATATGTTATCCATAACGTTTACCTTAACACTACCCTAAATGATAACCACATGCTCAATAACATTACACTGATCCTTAGCACTACATGAACATCACCTACCTTAACATTCCATAATATGATAAAGTCCTCGAATTTGGAGCCACTCTACTTATAGGCAATGATAGTCTCAGTCAATGTCAAATAAATTTCAATGATAAGGCATTTAATATTATTCTTTCCGGACATAGCCTCCAGATCTAGCATGTCCTGGGTTTTAAACCTCACATATGTAATATTATAATTGTCCCTTTCAATCAGTGATAAAGCAATGCACGGGTCCCTTTTTGCTCGAACAACTATTTAGAGACCCCCCTTTTAACCAATTACAATTGATCTATCCTTGCTGTACACTTGGCGATTATTCAAGAATCATTATAATAACTTGTAGATAGATGGCTCTCGGATTCGAATCCTTACAGCGGTTTTTTTTTTTCTTGCCAGCCTTCAGCGATATGGGTGACCCCGCTTTTCTGGGCGTTATTTGATATGGACAGGGGAATCAATTTTATTATTGTATGGGAACAGATTTATTAGTTTGTCTGGATCATGATTCGCTACAGCTGTAGCTTTTGTCGGTAAAGGAATTTATACTCAATATAAATTCGAGTGAAATTTTTTTTTTTTACATGAGAAAAGGGAATCCTTATAATAACTTGTAATAGCTTATCGTCATAAAACAAAGGCACTGTAATTCATCATTGTCTAAATTTAAGAATCATTAAGATAACTTATAGTAAATTATCATTATACAAGTGGACAGTTTAGGTAGGGCCGCCACATATCTATTCCATCGAATGATCAAGCGCATACGCAGATTAAGAGTGGTTCACCATTTCAGTTACTACAGCACTGTGATAATAGGTTAACAATGCTTGACCCCGCACCTCAGATTAAAATAGAAAAACTACAAGTTCAGAACTTATCTAATATTTAACAATAAAGGGAAATATCTGTTTCTGAGATCAACCAAATTGTTTCCTTCATGGCGCAATTTTCCAGAAGGTAGAAGGGGTAGCATGTCGAGGTAAAGATTGAAAAACGCACCCAGAATTGCGCTGGCATGGTTAGGTGAATCCGACGACGGAAATCGTCGCTATTACAGACCATGCTCGGGATGAACTCACCGCGTGAATTTATTATGGTAATGAATACAGGCAGACCGGGGGGTTAAGTTCGGTGATTTTTCTTTTTCTCGTCCAGTAGACATTCTGGGTCTGACAACGAGAACCGAGTGTTGACTTCTCATCAGTTACGAAAGGGTCGAGGTGTATAGTGTTGTCACTGTTGCAGCGCCTTCAGAGAGGGAGTTAATGGAATTCCTAACAAGTGCGCCCAAAAATTCACTGGCCGCAGGTGCTGGCATAGGTACGACCACAAGTCGCGGGTAACACTGTAACGAGGTTAGGTGAGTTTTTAGAGTGGAGGTAAACGTTCCAGTCCCGCTGGCAAAGGAGAAAGCGTCGCTCTTACACTTAGAGCCATAATCCCCCGAGTTCTTCAATTGCACCAGTAGGGCTTCTCCTGGCCAAATTCGAGCTTTAACAAAGTTTGAGCGTGGCCGGAGCTGAAAAGAATCCATTTCGCTGCGATTTTGTTTGTTTGGTTGTGTCTCTTTTGTTTTTGTTTTAATTTAGAGTTCGAAGGAAAAAGAAAAAGGATCTGGCTCATAACCAGAGATCGTGACAGCCAGCGAGGCGCGAATCAACAAGACTAACCAAACTATACTCATCAAAATCCGTTAAGCTTCAAGACGCGGGGGCCCTACTCGAATTTCGGTTAGAGGCTGAGCTACCGCTAAGGAGGGGAAGAAAATGGAACAGAACTCTGTGCTTCCAACAGCACAGCGCACTCCTTGATTAACAGTGGAAGGGTAGTCCTAGCTTACAATGCCAGAATCATCAACAGAACTGTGGGTAAAGTGCCATTCCACTGAGGGGGCGGGCTTCAACCGCGGCGAAGGTTAGATCTCAGTTCCGAATACGTTTTAGGGATGGAGCAGATCGTCAATAACAAGGATTCCACCTTCAAGAGGAAATGAGGCATAGACGCCAGGATTGTTACGGTGGTAAAAGAATACCTCTACGAAGCTCACTCAACACATCCGATATAATATTCAGACTTATAAAATTAAACATAAAACTTTGCAACCCTAACAGACACAAATTCGTCCTGAATCCAGATATGTAATGACAGTCTAAAGTTGATCTAGGTAGAGGGAGGGGTTCGCTAATCGTTTATTTCATGAAGCAAATCACGGAACCACACAATAACGATCTGAGAGCGAATATACCACAACATCAAGTGCGAGAATAACGATAACCATTGAAGCTACAGTTTATAAACAAGTTATGCAATAACCCTGGAAACTACAAGTCCATACGGTAACCATTCTACTCTACAAAATAGAGGAGCGTACCTTGCCTTATCGCCCGCTTGGTGGTGTCGGTGCGCTCCGCGATGCTCCTACTCCATTCCGCTCCCGCTTCTGCTTGCCGACCTCCATGAGCTCACCGGTACCTCCCAGCCAAACGCTAGGGGTACTCTTCTTCCCCCTCAGCCCCCCGAGCCGCAAAGGGGCCACACACAACCAGAGAGTCAGTAGCTCCTAAGCTCGCCTTCAAGGCTGAGGTACCACTCAAAAAGTGCTGAGGCTTCCCAACTCCTACTAGAAAATCAGTCAGTCTCCCCTCTCAGCATAGCAATCGAAATCTCAAAAAAAGCCCCTTTCTTTTCCTCTCTCCCCTCCCTTTATCCCCTCAAACCCTAATTTTCTTTTCACTTAGGTTTCCCCCCTCTTTTTCCTTTTTGACTTTCCTCCATTTCTTTTTAGTTTAATTCGTTTGTATATTTCATTTTGATTTTTATTTTGATTTTTAAAAAAAGTCAAGGGCATGTGCGCTCATTTTATTTATTTATTTATTTACCCGCCCCCTTTTTATTATTTATTTATTTCCCCCAATTTCATATCATTTGTTTATATATTTTATTTTTATTTCCCTTTCCACAAGATTAACTTTATTGGCTTATAATTTGTTTAGTAAAATATACCTATATATATATTTTCATTTCTCTATTAATAAACATGCATTCCTTATTTAGTTTACCATTAAAATATCTGTATTTTCAGGATCAAAGAGAGATTTAAGCGAAGGAAAACCAGTATAGGGGAAGGTAAATATTTTACAAAAATGAATAAGGAGGATTTACGAGGAGGGATGGCGATGTGGTAAAGTGAACTAGACGAGTATATGGGAGATGGACACTGAAGATCCAGGCGATGGAGGTTAGTTTTATTAAGTAGACAAGGATTAAGGGAGGGTGATGGTCTGAGTTTTGTTTTCTCTTCTTTTCTTTTTTTGAATTTTCAGTTGCTAAGGCCACACTAAAATTCCCCCCCGATTTCTAGAAGGTCTTAGGCTTAGGGTTTAGATTCTGAGCTAGGCAACGATTGGTTTAGGGTAATTCTTTAAGGTTTGTTTCAGGTGTTGAAGACTTAGGGATAAATAGGCTGACTCCATCAACCACCTTTATTGCGACGTGCCCTTCAGGTCGCACCACGTGCGCCAAGGGTGCCACTCGCCTCTGGAATTTCATTGTGCGACATGCCCTTCAGGATGCACTACGTGCTCCAAGGGTGCCACTCGCCAACTGAACTGATTGGTAGACCTCTATAACCCCTGGAGTCAATACTCCGCCAGGTGAGCTAGTAGGAGACTAAGGGCTCTAAGGAATAAGGTCCCCGCCTTATTGCGCGCCCCTTAGAATCATCGTGAGCGACTGTTGCAGTCAGCCCTCACGGCATCGTGCATCCTCTCGAACTAGGTAATCATTAACCTATAGTTCGAGCCACGGTGGGAGTGCTAGCAGGCGGTGGCAGGGCTGCTGTCCACCCCTCTCCCTCAACCTCTCTGAAATCTTGTGTGGCCCCTTTACTCCATATGTGAGTCAAGTTGGCAAGCTATCGTCAACCTGCATCACCAATAATCATGTCAGAAATGTCATCATCAAATCATCAAATCAAATGAAACACCATAATAAACATAACAACCCAAAAGCACACTCCCTGACTCAGTCCGGAGTCCAAGGGGGTCCTGCCGATGCCTCTGCATCCTCAAGGTCAAAACCCTGCACACTCAATCCAACTGAGTCAATAGCACCTGTCTACATCAAATAGGGACACATCAAGTCATTTGTCAATCACATCATAATCAAATATAATAGGTCTAATATCAAAAAGGGTCCAGATCACTAGCAAGCAAGTGTACTCAAATAATAAGTGCTCTCAGTGCGCCAGAGCGGGATGTTACATACACCCCCTCTTGGTCTAAACTTCGTCCCGAAGCTTCTCAGTATAATGCAAAACAAAGTATCACAGTATCATAAGTCTATACATCAAACAAAAATGGAAACTGCTGACGCATATCATCTGCGTCCTCCCAGGTCGTGGAGTGTGGACTATAACTGTCCCACTGGACCTTGACCTGATCTACCGTTCGACGTCGTAACTGTCGAACACGATGATCTAATATGCGGACTGGCTCAGCCATGAGCGCTCCCTCGTCCGATACCTGCAAGGAACTTAGGTCAATCACATGTGTAGGATCACTAATATAATGTCTCAAAACAGATACATGAAAAACATCGTGCATACGCCTCAAAGAATCAGGTAAGGCTAGTCGATAGGCCACGGGCCCCTTTCTCTCCACAATATCGAAAGGTCCCACGAACCTAGGAGAGAGTTTATCTCCCTTTCCAAACTTGATCGAACTCTTATGCGGTTTAACCCGCAAGAAGACTCGATCGTCAACCTCGTAGCTACGGTCAACTCGGTGTGCATCGACATAACTCTTCTGTCGATCCTGCTCTTCTTTTATCCTTTGTCTTATTGTTTGCATCTACTTTTCCATTTCTTAGATCGTTTCTGGTCCCACCAGGACCCTATCCTCAAGCCGACCCCAACTCAAGGGCGTCCGACACGGTCGCCCATAAAGGAACTCAAAAGCCACCATCTTTATGGTGCTTTGATAACTGTTGCTGTAAGTGAACTCTACTAGAGGCCAGAATTCCTCCCAACGCTTTTGTTGGTCCATCACGTACATGCGCAACATGTCTTCCAGGGTTTGGTTCGTACGTTATGTCTGTCCATCCGTCTCTGGGTGATACGCAGTACTAAAGTTAAGTTGGTTTCCCAAGGCCTCTTGGAAACTCATCCGAAATCGTCCAGTAAACACCGATCCTTGATCAATATAATCTTTCTAGGCACGCAATGCAGCCTCACAATCTCACTGATGAAAACTCTAGCTATGTCAGGTTCCTGATACGTCGTACGCATGGGAGTAAAGTGAGCACTCTTCGTCAGAGTGTCTATTACTACAGAAATCGAGTCGTGTCTCCTTGCCGTCAGTGGCAATCCAACAATAAAATCCATCGATATAACCTCCCATTTTGATTCCGGGATGGCAAGTGGTTGAAGTAATCTTGCAGGGTGTCTATGTTCAGCCTTTACCTGCTGACACTCTAGACATCTAGCCACAAACATGACTATGTCGGCCTTCATTCCTTTCCAAAAGAATAAGGGTTTAAGGTCTGCCCTCATCTTCGTAACTCTCGGGTGAGCCATGTAAACTGCTCTATGAGCCTCACTCAAGATCAACCTCCTCAACTCGTCGTTTGGCGGTACGTAAATCCGACTTCTAAACCTCAATAAACTGTCACTATCAAGTGAATATCCCTCATAACGTGGTACCATCATTGTGTTTTGTCTGATAAAATCCTTGACTTCTGTGTACAAGTCATCATCATGTTGTAAGGTGAGAATCTTCTCACGTAGATTTGTCTGAAGCGGTAACACTGAAAAGATGCGTGGCCTCCGACTCAAAGCATCCGCCACTCGGTTCACTGTTCCCTTTATGTATTTAATCTCGAAATCGTATTCTCTAAGCAATTATGACCAACACCGTTGTCGCGCGTTCAGGTCGTTTTGCATAAAAATGTGTTGTAGTCCACAATGATCAGTCTTTAATTCAAATTTTTGTCCAATAAGGTAGTGTCTCTAGACCTTCAAGGCATATACGATGGCAAGAACTCAAATCATGCGTCACGTAGTTCTCCTCATGCCTTCTCAGCTTCCTCGAAATGTACGCTAACACTCGTTCGTCTCGCATCAAGACTCTGCCTAAACCTTCCTTGGTTGCGTCAGTGCACACCAAGAAGTCTGCGTCCATGTCAGGGACCTTTAGTATTAGCACGGTTGTCAGCAACTCCTTAAGCCTACGAAAGACTTCCGCACATTTCTCCGTCCAAAAAAACTTCTTTTTTTTCTTTTGCAATTCCGTGATCGGAATTGCTATCTTCGAAAAACCTTCGACAAACCGTCGATAGTATCCTGCTAAACCCATAAAACTACGCACTTCTGTGACATTCGTTGGCGCAGGCCATTCCATAATAGCCTCAACCTTGGCTGGATCCACGGTGATACCGTCGCCGGAGATGACATGCCCTAAGTAGTGAATTCTCGATTGGTAAAAAGAGCATTTGGACAATTTCCCATACAACTTGTGTTCTTGTAAACATTGTGGTACCAAGCGCAAATGCTCATCATGCTCCTCCATCGTCCGGGAGTAGATCAAAATATCGTCAATGAACACTTGGATGAACTTGTCCAAGTACTCGCGGAACACCCCGTTCATCAAACTCATGAATACCCCTGGGGAGTTTGTCAGTCCAAAAGGCATAATAGTAAACTCGTAATGTCCAAATCTCATCTTAAAGGTGGTCTTAGGGATGTCATCCTCCTTGATCCGCAACTGGTGATATCCAGATCGCAAATCGCTCTTGGAGAATACCGTCGCACCCTTCATTTGATCGAACAGATCATCAATGCTAGGTAAGGGATACTGATTCTTGATCGTCACCTTGTTCAGTTGACGGTAGTCAATGCAAAGCCTCCACGATCCATCCTTCTTTCGAATGAAAATAACTGGTGCACCCCACGGTGACACACTAGGACGTATCAGTCCCAGGTCCAACAACTCCTTCGGCTGCATTTTCAACTCTTGCAACTCCGGGGTCAACATCCGATAAGGAATTCTTGCAATCGGCTCCGTTCCCGGTTTCAGGTCTATGGTAAACTCCAGTTTCCTCTCCGGCGGCATCCCAGGCAACTCCTCTGGAAAAACATCCGCAAACTCCTTTACTACCGGAAGGTGTTCCAGACCTTCGGCTACTCCCTTTTCGTTTAGCGCGAGGATTGCATAAAGTTTGCACCCCTTGCGCATACTCTTCCGTAACTGTAAGGAAGAGACGAATCGCAGGGAAACTCCCTGGTTCCGTCCTACAATCACACGTCTCTGTCCTTCGTCATCAACCAAGCTCAACCATTTCGTCTTACAGTTGAGAATCGCCTCATGTGTTTCCAACCAATCCATACCGATCATGACGTCATAAGATCCCAAGATCGTGACGTACAAGTTGACTCTCGTGAAAAACTCTCCCAGGTTAAGGGCATAGCCCGTAACCCTTCCTCCAACCTTCTGTTAGGCTTCTGAAGCCTCCTCTAAGAATCTAAACTCCTCCTGAACGACTGTCTTCTGGATGACATCGTGCAAGGTTTGAGGCATAAAAACATTTAAACCTTGCACGTAGGCTATCGTTAAGGTCCAACACGAACCTGATGACCTTAAGCTTCTC
The DNA here is from genome assembly GCA_009831015.1 of Picea engelmannii. Taxonomy (NCBI): domain Eukaryota; kingdom Viridiplantae; phylum Streptophyta; class Pinopsida; order Pinales; family Pinaceae; genus Picea; species Picea engelmannii. Next base: position 18,512 of record ML830024.1, on the reverse strand, counting down.
AAAGTCAAGCCGCGGAGCTTACCTGAGCAGCACCAAAAACGTGCCTCGTGCTCGAGCATCGTACGACCTCCCTGTCGAAAAGCGTTGAACTCATTGAGCTGTCGCTCAATGAATTCCTCTGGAAGATACCTCTCTCGAAACTGTTGCTCGAACAGTTCCCATGACACGTCTTCCACGACCATGCTCAGCTACGGTAGGAGTGCCTTCCACCATAGATGAGCGCTCCCCTTCCATTGGAAGACCGTCATGCGGACCTTCATGTTGGAGCTATAATTGCGAAGTGCGAAGCACATCGCCATCTTTTCCAACCATGCCTCAATGGCTGCGCCTTTCGAGGCACCCAAGAACTTGGGAAAATTGACCTACTCGAGTTCCTGGTGAAAGCTACCTATAACCGCCGGCGCGCGCGGCAGAACCTCAGCGGGTGCTGGCGCCCTGGCCTCGTCTCTGTCCAATCAGTTGATCCGTGCCTCAAACATGCGCTGAAATGATCTCATCATCCCAATAACCTCACCAACTGCTATATGTTCCTGCCCGAGAACCTGCTCGCCTCCCTGGGGGTTAGACCCCTCAGGCGTGGATGCTGCTGGAGGTGTCTCGCCTTCTCCGCTAGCACCCCGTCGTCTGCCTCTGCGGCGTTCTCTAACCATGATTACCTTTACGCACCCAATCAACTCAATTAACAACATTATACTAAAACCAACTCATGTCAACGAAATCCGTAGCGGACCCCAAGTCACGGGTCGAACCGGCTCTGATACCATATGTAACACCCTCCCAGTTAAGGACAACTACTCTAACAATAGGTGCAATTTTTTTTTGTTTACGGTGTGTGCACGCATGTAGGAGAACCGACACTCTAGACTCTACGTCGCCACTCAACACACTCAGACCCAACACACGGAAGGTTTACCCCTCCAGTACCACCTAAAGTTATGATCAACACCCTTTCTTTATGAGCTCGGATTAATTCTATTGTGCTTAATTCAAGAACAAGTCAACGTATAAGTCCATCCTTAACCCAAAACAGTACAATTCATTATCAAGGACTAACAAACGCATCAAATTTATATCACCTTCACCTTGCGCATTAACAGGCTCCTTCATCAATAAGGGACCTCCAAAATACAGCTTCATTAACTTTTTCCTAACGACC
>ML830023.1:26140-53373 GCA_009831015.1 Picea engelmannii | reverse complement strand
ATCTAGAAGTTCATTATACTTAGAGACTCCAAGAACACAATAAAATTCTTTGTTCAAGGCTCTATGTCGAGAGATGTTTAGTTGGGTGTTATTATTAGGTGAATTTGATACACACTTAAGGCCATTCCCTAGGTCTCCTTCTTCCACATCCTACGAGAAAACAATAGACCAGCCAACAAATAAGCAAACCTAGTAATCACTTGGGAAAAAGGGAGATTATGTATCAATGGGAGGTCTTCCCTCACCTCGATTCCTTGATTAATGAATTCCATATCAGATTACACGGGAGCTAAACGAGTGGAAGTATCGACCACGAGTAGGGAGGTTAGCACGTCGGATTACTTATTGCTTACACATGCCATCACCTTGATGCCTTGGTTAATTGTACCCTCCACACATCACGTGTTATTATTAGGTGAATATGATACACACTTAAGGCCATTCCCTAGGTCTCCTTCTTCCACATCCTACAAGAAAACAATAGACCAACCAACAAACAAGCAAACCTAGTAATCACTTGGGAAAAATGGACATTATGTATCAATGGGAGGTCTTCCCTCACCTTGATTCCTTGATTAATGAATGCCATATCAGATTACACGAGAGCTAAACGAGTGGAAGTATCGACCACGGGTAGGGATATGGGCACGTTGGATTGCTTACTGCTTCCACATGCCATCACCTCGATGCCTTGGTTAATTGTACCCTACACACGTCATTTCCATGATCATGGTGGGACATTTTCATTACTCAACTACAGGCTCGTCTGGATTCAGTTAATGGAGTTCGTGTGGATGGATGAGGATGGGACACTTGCAGTTAATGGAGGTTTGGTTGTCTTAGTACATCCCTTGGCTTTCATCATGGATTTTTGTGGTAGCCTGCTCAGGTGTGGGAGAAAATTCAAATGGTTTAGGCATCGCCATTTCTTCGTGGTGGTGAGATTTTGGTTCAATAAGATTTGTTAGAGTGGTGAGTTCACAGGTTTGTCGGGGAAGCACTCTTGGTGGAGTATTCTAATGAAGCAACTAGTGGAGGACGTTCAAAATTGGGGGCTTTTTCTGTGGATTTTTAGTTGTAATCTTGGTTTTTAGATGAAGGAGCAACCAAGTCGTGACAAGAACATAATCAGGTGCAAAAGAAGGGACTGGGTCTCAGGGATGGGTCGCGCTATCTCCAAGTTATAGTTTTCCTCTGCCCACAACATTCAAATTCTTGGGGGTGATGCTATTAGGAATTGGTGGACATCAGATATAATGGCCAAAGAGAACTTGGCATGTCTGTGACACCCCCTCTAGGATAGTCCGAAAACATGGAAGAATCATGGATCACTCTCCAACAGATGCATATTATTGTGCAGGGCCTATCCTCCTAGATGACATTCATTTTGGAAATACTTATTCAATAGAGGACAACAATGAGACAACAACACAACGAAATTGATGCTCTTCCCTCCCAACTAGAAGAACTGCAGGCTTAATTTGCTTCAACTCCCCCTGATCTGGTGTCAGATTTTACTGCAAATGGATCATCCCCATTTGTGGGCAACCCCATTCCAGATTTGAACTCCCAACTGGTGAATTGGGAAAGGATGCAAAGGACCCTCTTGACCTCTCAAAGCCTGCTACCTGATGTTCTATATAGTTATCTACATCCTCGATATTTTCTTTCGAGTTTATATTGTAAAGTTTTGTAATGAAATTTCTCCACTAGGAGACATAATTTACTTAGGGAGAGATAGGACAAGTACCTTGTTGGTGTTCCAAATTTTTGCCTTGTCTTTGGACCTATCTTTTGTAAAACTCTGCAAGCTTTGGCCACACCTTTTTTGTAATATAAAATATTCCAATTATTGTAAAAAAAAAAAAAAACTTTTCCGTTTATAATTATTGCCCATTTGCGTTCCTTCCTGGCTTCTTTTACCTTTTGAACTTCCTTCCTTAATTAAACTTGGTCTTCTATAATGAGATCTTCATTTATAAATATTCCTGACCCCTTTAAGCTTGGATATTTACTTAGTATGCCATATTTATGGTCATTACAACTTACTTTGATACGATTCAAACTATATTTATGTTCAATTATTTTTCCCATCCTATGTAAGTTGTTTCAATTTGTGATTTATTTTTTAGTTTTTCTTCTACTATTGTTAGTGTGTCCTTGTCTTGATGTTATTTTATACTAAAAATTAAAAGGTTAAAGGCTCTCTTGTTATGCTCATGATCCAATTCAATTAGCTTATTCATTTCCTCTTTGATGGGTAACTCATCACTATTATTCAAAGAAAATCAGGTCACTAAAATGACCCGTTGATAATCCGCAAGAAGGTAGAATTTTACGCTTGCCTATTGCCTTTAGATCTTGGACCATTAACCTATTTCATTACATCCAAGAAATACAAACTCTTAATAAATTAAAAAAACAATTCAAGTCTTATTTGAAAACAAAAAGGGTGGTTTTGACTTATCTCCATATATAAATTAAGAAACTATACCAAGTTATAATTTACACTACCCATAAATAATATTATAAATATGACTTATAATTAAGAAACTATACCAAGTTATAATTTACACTACCCATAAATAATATTATAAACATGACTTATAATTAAGATAAAGGCATTTTTTTTAAGGGCATGATCCTCAAGAATCTTTCGTTCTCTGTCGAGAGCATATTGAACACTGCCATATGTACTCTTTTTTTTAAGGGAATGGACGTATCCATGTTTTCATGTGTAACCGGTCATCCTTTACTGTCATGACATTGCGAATATATGACATGAATGAGAGGGAGAGCGTCTGCCAAGCCCGATTGAAGGAGTAGATCACAAAACCCATTCGGGTGTTGGGCATGCATAGAATGAGGCATAGTTTCCCATCGCCCGATTCGGCCCACAAATGACCGAAATGCTGCATGAAAACATATTGTTTCAACAGTCGTGCCAACAAAGACTACCAAATGTTGAGGCAATTCAGACTAGATTGATCCATCGCCAGTTAAATATTCTAAATCTGTAGCCATTCCGATATCTTTGGATCGATTATTTGTTGCTTATGAAGAAATTAGTAGAATCAATTTGGACCTCATGAGTCATTATTACTCTATATGTGGTAGTTTCACTAAGTTTCAAATCTGCCATTAATTAATTCAGTGTCCATTAACAGCTTGATGGTTGTCATTCAGGGCTTAAACCATGGTAAGGTTCATTGGTAAGGCTCCTCATTGATAAGGTTCATTATTAGGCAGGGAAAGGTCATCACCCAATCCTTTTTCGGGCACATCCACCTCCCCCCAAACTATACTTGCAAATTTCCCTTTGAAAAGCTCTCCATGCCTACCCTACAATTGGCACTTAGGTAGTTACCTGGCTTTCTTCAAGATCCATCTAGCTAGCAGGATTTCGTTTAATGACATGAATTTAATATAATTTCTTTTGACTTCAAATATAACTTTGGTTTTAATGTTACCAAGCCTCCTTCCCCATATTAGGTATAGCTATTCTCGATTGGGAAATAGATCTCACTAGTACGCAAAAAATCTCATAAATATGGTATCTAAAAATTGGTATATAGGGAAAGACTAGAATCACTAATGCGAGGAGTGAGCTCAACCAATCTTTATTTCTTAATATATATGGATGTATGTGGCCCATTGGAAGTTGTGTCAACCCAAACCTCCTTTAGTCAACAACTTTGGTTGACCACCATAACATAAATAATGGAATTAGTGGTAGTAGAACAATAGCAATTGTAGTGCTCACAATAGCTAGACTACTAGGAAGTGGTTGTTGTTGGACAACTGAGAGGGGGGGTAAATCAGTTGTTATTGTGCTTAAACAATTATGCCCATTTTAACCTCTTTACAGAACACTCAATTGCGATCACAAGAATGCAGGGAAGTAAGCAATAGACTATTCAACATCAATCACACACATGAAATATACAGAGACATATATTTCCTGAGGAAACCCATAAAAGGAAAAACCTCTTCTTCTTGATATGATAAGTAATCTTTATTTGTTGTACATTATCATTCTTAGGAGCACCAACTCCCTTTGAGACTACCACCTCTCTTTTACAAGCAACAACTTGATGAGAGCACCAACTCTCTGGTTTCTCTAGCACCCACTAGAAGGAAGCACCAACTCCCTGGTTTCTCTAGAACCCACTAGAAGGAAGCACCAACTCCCTGAGTGTTCCAGCACCAACCTGTATAACAGAGAACAATAGTTCTCCCTTGCACCACCCTGCCACCTTGGTTTTTCTGGCTGCAACCAGATGGAAGCTACAACTCCCTGTGTTCAAGCATCCACTTGAAACTTTGAGGACAACAGTGCTCCCTACCACCTCCCTACCACCCTAAAATATAAATCTTTGCTTCTCATAAATTTATCACAGTGATACAATATTTATCAATGGCTTACCAGTCTCATCAATGTTCTGCTACACTGCTCTGCTCTGCCTACATCAGTGTCTTCCTACTCGCATCTTCTTGAGCTTTCTGATCTTCTCCTCTATCTCTGTATGCACACCTCGACTTTCTCTTCCTCTCTCAGATATGCATTTTTGTTCCTTGCTTCATCTGCACTTTATGCTCTGTATCTTATTTCCATTCTATGCGTTATACCTCTTATGTGCGTTTCAACTACTTCACACGGCATGCTTCTACCCTCATAAATCACACTCAAGAGGAGTAACCCTCTCTTCTTTGTTCTGCGTATATTTATCATGCCAAGTCTGTGCCCGATCATGCACCTAACTCTTTGTTCTCTCTAGCGATCATTCAAAGATTTTTCTTCATCAGTGGGTCGTTATCCTGAGATTCTTTGGCTTCTCTGGAAGTTACAATCTTCGACACTTTTTCATCTGTCAATTGTCTCTTTAACAAGTCTTCATCCCACTGGTAGTTACCTCAATACTCTTCAATTCCTCTAGCGATCACCCTGCAGCTCTTCGAATTCTCTGTCGGTTATACTCAATGTGTTCATCATCAGTGGGTGTTATGTTGAGATTCTTTAGCTTCTCTAGTAGTCGAAACTCTTCGTCTTCTCTGTCAGTTACAGCCAGTCAATTATGACTTCTTTGGATTCTAAGCCCCTTCCCTCACGTGATCATTGGCAGTGACCAAACACCTATCCAAAAGGGCGCTTCTCGATTTCTATCTAGTGAGCGCTGGCTCTGTTTCACGATATGACCTTGGCCTATGAGCTTCATGTGACCATGTGATTGCGGGTGCGTTCATAGGCGGTTTGAGAGCAACCCTCTTTTTGCCCCGCAATTCACTACGAGCCTCCACGTGTCCTTTCTCCAAAACCATGGTTTCAATTGCGGCCCACTCATGAAAAATTAAGACCTGAGCATGTTATGGCCCCGCAATGCGATGGGATTGTCAATCTCACGATATTGACGGTGCTCCTTCGATCAACGACTCCGATCTATCTTCCTTTTCTTTTTCTTTGCTCTGTCCATGCACGATCCTTAATCTCAATGATCAGGTGACATGTGGCCCTCCAAACCAATGGATGAGATTGATTTCGCCTTTCAGGCTTCAGGAGTTTCGATTCTCAAACTCCGCTTGCTCCCGGAGCATTTCAACCAGATTCTGCAATCCAACGACGCATGTCCCTTTAATCCAACGACTATCCTCCACTCCGAGACTTCGGCCTTCAACAATCTCAAACCTTTCTCCTTCGCGTTTTCCCGGAGTAGTTTCGCCCGGATTTCATGATTTGTTGACACGTACCCTCCTGCACGATCAACGATCATAAGTGACTTCGGCACTTTGGGACTTTAGGTTGATCGTTGCTTCATTTTCCTCCGGAGTGGTCACCTGCTGAATAAGTCATAGGCGGTGGAAACCACTTGCTGTCAGTTAACACTTCCACTTACATTGTCCTTCCACTGTACAAGATCAACGGTTGAGAATGCATCCGAAGTGATCTTCATATCGGACGACTCGTATCCACTTCGAGACTTCGACATTCAGGACTTCGGTACTTAGGGAATCTACTGGTGGTAAAAGTCCTAGAGTGACGTCACTTACGTCATTTCATGACGTGTCATGAGCCTAGTAGCTGCCACATGTCACTCGGATTTGTGATTTGCACGTACCTGAAGTGTCGAATCAACTTTTTGTCATTGTCTTATTGCACCACGTGTCCTTGCTGACGTGATCTACTGATGTGGTCTTCTGACGTGGTTTTCTGACCAACAACACTGATCCAACAATCCTCGTATGTCCTCCAAATCCGATGGTCCTTATTCATTTCGGATTTCCGGGCTTCAAGTTTTTCCAATCTCAAACTTTTCGTAGTGTAACCTCTTCGTATCTTTATATCCGAAGTGAATCTTGTTCATTGATCAGAATCTCAGATCGGCGGCTCGATCTTTTTGCGATGTAGCTCTTCTGGCGTATCCTGTCCTTCCACTTGGAATGATCCAACGGCTGACGAAAATTCGCATTTCAGGAATTTCAAATCTCAAGCTCTCCAGATTGTAACCTCCTTGCATCTTTAGATCCGAAGTGAATGTTGTTCGTCGATCATGAACTTAGATCGACGGCTCGATCTTTCTGCAATCTTGTGTGTCGGGTATTTGAACGTGAGCCAACCCTGACTCTTCCAACTCCCAATATCCGAAATACTCTAGATCAACGGCCCACGATCCAGATCTTATCGGGACTTCGCGTTTCACAAAGTTGGAGGACTACTCACCTCCCTTCTTCCGACTTCTGATTTTCCGAAACCTGCTCCAGATCAACGACTCACAAATCCCCATGATCTAACGGTCTAGATCAACTCGTGAACTCGGACATCGCGAGTTCCTACAACTCTTACCTTTGAATTTTCAGTTAGTGAAATGTTGATCTCTTGCCACGTGTCCTCTAGATCCAACGGCTCATATCTCATCGCGACTTCGCATTTCGCAGAGTTGGAGGATGGCTGTCGGCCATTATCCTCTTCGCAGTTATACTGGATCTGACGACTGTTGGTCCTCGGCGCTCAGATCCAAYGGATCAGATCTGTACTTCTCCTCTGCGCTTCCTTTGGTCACTGGACTTTGATCTAACRGACATCAGGTATTTGGGATTGGTGATCCAACRRCCACTGTCGCTCCTCCTCCTGAGCTTGCRCATYCTTCTGACTTGGAAKAATTTCTAAGTGTCAAAGSTCTCGACCTTTGCTCCTTCTGCGAGTCCTTCTCTTGGACCTCGACTCCACTTTTGGAAAGYGCAAAGTGCTATCTCTTCTGAGCTTTGATATATGCATATTGTTCGCTCCTCCTCCTGAGCTTACGCTTCTTTCCAAGCTTTGATCTCGGCATACTCATGCTATTCCTCCTGAGATTTGATTTTCATATTGTTCGCTTCTTCTCCTGAACTTATGCTTTCGTTGTTTTCCATCATTGTTGCTTTCCTCTTTGTTGCTTTTCTTGCATGTAAACATACCATCGTCGTTGTTGTTCTTGCCATCAATGACAAGCACACTCTGCCTGTAAACATGCCAACAATCTCCCCCTTTGGCATTGATGGAAACCCTGAAGGGTTTCACTGTTCTATTTAGACCTCCAACTGTAGCATCCAGACCACACCTTTTCTCCCCCTTTGACATCAATGTCAAATAAAACATGCTCCCCCTGAGTTGTTGCAATACTTTTCGGAGGTATCATATATTCAACCAACACAAACTCCCCCTAACAGAATGGACTATCTTAGGTGAGAGAAGAGATGACACCCAACTTCTGACAGAGATATTCAAATGGTGTCTTGTCTAGGGGTTTAGTAAAGATGTTTGCAATTTGTTCTGTGGTTGGAATGTAATGAACATGAACAATCTTATTGGTGACCTGCTCTCTCAGAAAGTGGTATTTTATGGGGATGTGCTTGGTCTTGGAATGAAATAATGGATTCTTGGACATGTTCATCTTCAGTTTTAGTTGTGTCCTCTGTAGTATACTCAATATTGCTCATCTCTCTTACTGGGACTCCTTCATCAACATTTTCTTGTCATAACTGAATGACTCCCCCTGTGTTTCTAAAGGATGTTGTTGTCCTACTATAACACTGCGCAAGTGTAGCTCATATTATTATTATTATTATTTTTTCATGATGCCTACAATCCAAGGCTTTTATGACCATATCCATCATAAGAGAAAACAAGAACCGTTACAAACACTCTCATACCTCCTTTGATCCATCCATGAAGGTGTCTCTCGTCTAAACTTACTTTGAGGTGTATGAGTAGCTTCTGGATGTCTTCCTTGATCTGATCTTCTAAATATTGCAGTATTGCTTTCATTCTTTGAACCTGAAGAACCTGATTCATACCTGCTTTCCCTTTTTACAAATGAAGGACCTGTGTCAGACTTGTCTTCACCCTTTACAAATGAAGGACTTGCATAAGGTTTCTTAGGAGTACTGATTTCTTCCTTGTTGTATCCAAGACCGTATTTGTCATTTGGTGATCTCTGGCTATCCAAGATCATGAAATTTTTCAAAACTTGATTTGGGTGTTTGACTTCTCAACCTTCTTTCTAAGATTCACAACTTCTGCTTCCTGCTTATGACATGATTCTTCTTCTACTTCTTCCATGGGATAAATGCTAACAGAACATTCTTTTATTGTATCTGAGTCTTCTTCTTTTCTTGTAGGGGAGGATTCAATATCAACATTATTATCTGTCCTTATGATTTTACTTATACACAGAGACTTGTCCTTGTCTCCAGTCATGTTCTTGGAACATCCATTGTCTAAATACTAGGGGTCTTTTTGTTTTTGAGCTGAAAGTACTCGACCACATTTTTCACTATCTTTCTCTTTCCATGTGATGGCATTTCTACCTAAGGGTTTTATCCTTGGATCTGCTTTGTGATTCTTCAAATGGCAATGTGCAGCCTTGTGATCGAAGTTATGATAGTTATAGCATTCGAGCTCATTGTTCAATAGGTCAAAGTGATTGGTGTAATGTTGTCTACTCATTGGTTGTTCATTATTTCTTGACCTCCTCAGTTGCATGTCTCTAAACTTAATTTGACAATTTGCAATCTGTGGTTGTTTGTTACTTGGTTGTCTCATTCTTTGTTGTGGCAGATATTTATTCCTTGGGTGTCTTGATTGCTCATGTCTAAATCTTAAGGAACAATTTACAGCTTTGTGGCCAAAGTTAGAACAGTAGAAACAATATCCATAGAAAAAATCTGTGTACCTGGAAAATGGTATTCTTCTTTGAGCAGGTCGATTTCTTCCATGCTAATGATTTCCTTGAGCAGAGGGTGTATTATTACTTTGTTCTACAGATTCAGTTCTGGCACCTTTTTCTTTACTCCTCCTTGGCGGTTGATTATCTTCCTTTGTTTCTGCAGGTTTGGTGTTGTCATTAGTTGTAGTTTTGACAAACTTGATGGATTCTTTGTTGCTTGGCTGACCACTACTTGATCCCTCTTCATAACCCAAACCATTTTTCAACTTTGGATTCCTTTTCTGATTCAGAATGGTGGCTAATCCTTTTGAGGCTTTGATACTTGACAGATTCTGGTGATACAAGGCTTGAAACTTCTCCAAATCTTTTCTAGTTTTCACTACTTCTTCTTCCAGAGCTTCACATCTTGCCTTTTTCTCTGATAAATGTTGTTTCAGAATGTCCTCTATTTTCTTTGCCTCTTCTAATTCCACTTTTAGCAGGGCAACATCTTCATTAGGTTTTTTACTGCCTTTCTCGAACTGTATCAACAATTGTTTTTGCTTTCTCTTCTTAAGTCTGAGTCTGTCAATCTCTTCCAAAGCGTTGATCAGCTCTCCTTCCAAGTCAACCACAGCTTCTTCATCATTAGCATCACTTCCTGTGATTTTATTATCATAATCATCTTTGGCCATAATCATGAAGTCATTTATCTTATCTTCAGAGGAAGAGTCATTATCTGTGTCTTCTGAAGAGTCATCATTGTTTACACATAAACTTTTATTTTTAACAAATCTTTTGGATTTTTACTTCTCTTCACCTTCAGAGTTTTGGTCCTTCTTCTTGTGTGGAAACTTAGATGCAAAGTGACCTATCTTTCCACAGTTAAAACATTTGAAGGGCAACTTTCCTTGGTACTTGCCTGATCCTTTCTTTAGTCTTCTCACAAATTTTGCTTCAATTTCATCAGGCTCAGAATCCTCATTCTTATCTGCTTTAAATGATGCTTCTCTAGTGGTAGATTTATCTTTACTAATCCTCATTTCATAAGTAGTTAGAGTTCCTAGGAGTTGATCAATAGATAGAGTCTTAAGATCATTCAGTGCTTCTATTGCAGGAACGTTTGGATTGAATCTATCAGGCAGAGATATTAAGATCTTATGAACTAATAATACATCTTCAATATTCTCACCAAGACCTTTCATGGCATTCACAAGCTCCTCAACTCTTTATAAAAATTTATTAATTGTCTCATCCTCATTCATCTCTAGTTGTTCAAACTGTAATCTGTAGGTTTAAAGCTTGGCATCCTTTACCTTCTCATTACCTTCATAACTTCTAATGAGTTTGTCCCACATTGCTTTGGTAGATTCTAAGTGCATAACTTTTACAAATTCGGCTTCTGCAAGCCCACTCAGAATAGCATTCATAGCCTTAAAGTTGAAGTTGAATTCTAGCTTGTCATCCTTATTAGCTAGTACAACTGGCTTTACATAACCAGTCTCTACCACATCCCAGACATCTGCACCTAAATCCATTATGTAGGTTCTCTTCCTTCTAGAAGCCAAAGTTTGTTCCATTGAATATGGGGGCCTTATTGGTTGAAGTTCCTTCATGACTTGTCATGTTTAAGCTTACTGATCTACCTTTAAATAAAAGGAACCTGGCTCTGATACCAATTGTTGGACAACTGAGAGGGGGGGGGTGAATCAGTTGTTACTGTGCTTAAACAATTATGCCCATTTTAACCTCTTTACATAACACTCAATGACGATCACAATAATGCAGGGAAGTAAGCAATAGACTATTCAACATCAATCACACACATGAAATATATAGAGACAGATATTTCCTGAGGAAACCCATAAAGGGAAAAACCTCTTCTTCTTGATATGATAACTAATCTTTATTTTATGTACATTATCATTCTTAGAAGCACCAACTCCCTTTGAGGCTACCACCTCTGTTTTATAAGCAACAACTTGCTGAGAGCACCAACTCTCTGGTTTCTCTAGCACCCACTAGAAGGAAGCACCAACTCCCTAGTTTCTCTAGCACCCACTAGAAGGAATCACCAACTCCCTGAGTGTTCCAACATCAACTTGATGGAAGCACCAACTTCCAGTTACACAGGCACCAACCTATATAACAAAGAATAATAGTTCTCCCTTGCACCACCCTGCCACCCTGGTTTTTCTGGCTGCAACCAGATGGAAGCTACAACTCCCTGTGTTCAAGCACCCACTTGAAACTCTGAAGACAACAGTTCTCCCTAGCACCTCCCTACCACCCTGAAATATAAATCTTTGCTTCTCATAAATTTATCACAGTGATACAATATTTATCAATGGCTTACCAGTCTCATCACTGTTCTGCTACATTGTTGTTCTCTGCCTGCATCAGTGTCGTCATGCTCACATCTTCTTGAGCTTTCTGATCTTCTGCTATGTCTCTGTATGCGCACCTCGGCTTTCTCTTCCTCTCTCAGATATGCATTTATGTTCCTTGCTTCTTCTGCGCTTTATGCTCTGTGTCTTATTTCCATTCTATGCGCTATGCCTCTTCTATGCGTTTCATCTCCTTCACACAACATGCTTCTACCCGCATAAATCACACTCAACAGGAGCAACCCTCTCTTCTTTGTTCTACATATATTTATCATGCCAAGTCTGTGTCCGATCATGCACCTAACTCTTTGTTCTCTCTAGCGATCATTCATATATTATTCTTCATCAATGGGTCGTTATCCTGAGATTCTTTGGCTTCTCTGGCAGTTACAGTCTTCGACGCTTTTCCATCTGTCAATTGTCTCTTTGACGAGTCTTCATCCCACTGGTAGTTACCTCGAGACTCTTCAATTCCTCTTGCGATCACCCTGGAGCTCTTTGAATTCTCTGGTGGTTATACTCAGTGTGTTTATCATCAGTGGGCGTTATGCTGAGATTCCTTAGCTTCTCTGGCAGTCAAAAATCTTTGTCTTCTCTGTCAGTTACAACCAGTCAATTATGGCTTCTTTGTCTTCTAATTCCCTTCCCTCACGTGATCATCGACGATGACCAAACGCCTATCCAAAAAGGCGCTTCCCGATTTCTGTCTAGTGAGCGTTAGCTCCGTTTCACGATATGACCTTGGGCTATGAGCTTCATGTGACCACGCGATTGTGGGCGCGTCCATAGGTGGTTTGAGAGCAACCCGCTTTTCGCCCTGCAATTCACTACGAGCCTCCACGCGTCCTTTCTCCAAAACCGTGGTTTCAATTGTGACCCGCTCACGAAAAATTAAGACCCAAGCATGTTCTGGCCCTGCAATGTGATGGGACTGTCGATCTCATGATCTTGACGGTGCTCCTTCGATCAACGGCTCCGATCTATCTTCCTTTGCTTTTTCTTTCCTCTATCCATGCGCGATCCTTAGTTTCAATGATCAGGTGACATGTGGCCCTCCAAACCAATGGACGAGATCGATTTCGCCTTTTGGGAGTTTTGATTCTCAAACTCCGCTTGCTCCCAGAGCATTTCACCTGGAGTCCACGATCCAATGATGTGTGTCCCTTTAATCCAATGACTATCCTCTACTCTGGTACATCGGCCTTCGACAATCTCAAACTTTTCTCCTTCGCGTTTTCCTGGAGTAGTTTTGCCCGGAGTTCACGATCCATTGACACATACCCTCCTACACGATCAACGATCATAAGTAACTTCGGCACTTCGGGACTTTAGGCTGATCATTGCTTCATTCTCCTCTAGAGTGGTCACCTGTTGAATAAGTTATAGGCGGTGGAAACCGCTTGCTGTCGGTTAAAACTTCCACTTACACTATCCTTCCACTGTACTAGATCAACGATTGAGAATGCATCCGAAGTGATCTTCAGATCAGACGATTCGTATCCACTTCAGGACTTTGACATTTAGGACTTTGGGACTTAGGGCATCTACTGGTGGTAAAAATTCTGAAGTAAAACTCCCGGAGTGACGTCACTTGATGATGTGTCATGAGCCTAATAGCTACCACGTGTCAGTCGGATTTGTGATTTTCACGTACCTGAAGTGCCAAATCAACTTGACACTTGTCATTGTCTGATTGCACCACATGTCCCTGTTGATGTAGTCTTGCTGATGTGATCTGCTGATGTGGTATTCTGACGTGGTCTGTTGACCAACAGCACTGATCCAATGGTCCCTGTATGTCCTCCAAATCCGATGGTCCTTATTCATTTCGGATTTCCGAGCTTCGGGTTTTTCCAATCTCAAAATTTCCAGAGTGTAACCTCCTCGTATCTTTATATCCGAAGTGAATCATGTTCGTTGATCATAATCTTAGATCGATGACTTGATCTTTATGCGATGTAGCTCTTCTGGCGTATCCTGTCCTTCCACTTGGAATGATCCAACAGCCGACGAAAATTCGCATTTCGGCAATTTCAAATCTCAAGCTCTCCAAAGTGTAACCTCCTCGCGTCTTTAGATCCGAAGTGAATGTTTTTTGTCGATCATGAACTTAGATCGATGACTCGACATTTCTGCGATCTCGAGTGTCGGGTGTTTGAATGTGAGCCAACCCTGACTCTTCCAACTCCCGATATTTGAAATACTCTAGATCAACGGCCCACAATCCTCGGCGATCTAACGGTCTAGATCTTATCGAGACTTCGCGTTTCGCGAAGTTGGAGGACTACTCACCTCCCTTCTTTCAACTTCCGATTTTCTGAAACCTGCTCCAGATCAACGACTCACAACTCCCCATGATCTAACGGTCTAGACCAACTCGCGAACTCGGACATCGCGAGTTCCTACAACTCTTACCTTTGAATTTTCAGTCAACGAAATGTTGATCTCTCGCCACGTGTCCTTTGGATCCAACAGATCAGATCTCATTGTGACTTCGCATTTCATGGAGTTGGAGGATGGCTCTCGGGCATTATCCCTTTCACAGTCATACTGGATCCGACGACTGTTGGTCCTTGACACTCAGATCCAACGAATCAGATATGTACTTCTCCTCTGCGCTTCCTTTGGTCACTGGACTTTGATCTAACGGACATCAGGTATTTGGGATTGGTGATCCAACGACCACTGTCGCTCCTCCTCCTGAGCTTGCGCATCCTTCTGACTTGGAAGAATTTCTAAGTGTCAAAGGTCTCGACCTTTGCTCCTTCTGCGAGTCCTTCTCTTGGACCTCGACTCCACTTTTGGAAAGTGCAAAGTGCTATCTCTTCTGAGCTTTGATATATGCATATTGTTCGCTCCTCCTCCTGAGCTTACGCTTCTTTCCAAGCTTTGATCTCGGCATACTCATGCTATTCCTCCTGAGATTTGATTTTCATATTGTTCGCTTCTTCTCCTGAACTTATGCTTTCGTTGTTTTCCATCATTGTTGCTTTCCTCTTTGYTGCTTTTCTTGCATGTAAACATACCATCRTCGTTGTTGTTCTTKCCATCAATGACAAGCACACTCTGCCTGTAAACATGCCAACAATCTCCCCCTTTGGCATTGATGGAAACCCTGAAGGGTTTCACTGTTCTATTTAGACCTCCAACTGTAGCATCCAGACCACACCTTTTCTCCCCCTTTGACATCAATGTCAAATAAAACATGCTCCCCATGAGTTGTTGCAATACTTTTCAGAGGTGTCATATATTCAACCAACACAAACTCCCCCTATCAGAATGGACTATCTTGGACCTGCGAGTCCTTCTCTTGGACCTCGATTTCACTTCTGGAAAGCGCAAAGCACTATCTCTTCTTAGCTTTGATCTCTGCATATCGTTCGCTCCTCCTCTTGACCTTACGCTTCTTTCCGAGCTTTCATCTCTGCATACTCACGCTATTCCTCCTGACCTTTGATTTTCATACTGTTCGCTTCTTCTCCTGAACTTATGCTTTCCCTGTTTTCCATCATTGTTGCTTTCCTCATTGCAGCTTTTCTTTCCTGTAAATATACGATAGTCGTTGTTGTTCTTGCCATCAATGACAAGCACACTCTGCCTGTAAACATGCCAACAATTGTTTTATTGATGGGTCAACTTGGAGTCATATTAACGAACTGTAAACTATAGGCGATACTATTTGAGAATGATAGAAGGAGAACAATATCGAACAATCGAATATGAATTCACTGAAGGGTTTTATTATATGCTTGAAGACGCCTCATACATGCCTGTGAAGAGTGTAAGGATCATGCAAATTAGTAATGGAGGTAGGTATGTGTCCATGTCCATTATGGGCAATGTTGGCTCCAAACAATTATAAAAAAATGATATTAATGCAACTTGATTTGAGAACTAGGACCAAAACCTGATTTGAGAAGATCGACAAGGTCCATAACTGGTTTAAATTTTTCTTAAATGTTGACCATGTTTTTCTCAAGTGGTATATTGGATTGGTGTTATTGCACCTATGCAGCTTGTTGATCAGGTTTACTAATGGGAGAAAGAAGCCCCATGTATTGGTCGTCCCATCCTTGGCACATGGACGTCTCCTTAGTGGTCGCTCAAGCTTTGTCGGTTGGAAATCCCTAACCCCATATTGTAACCATTGGTTGTTGTTGTTGTAGATATGGAATGGAATCTCATATACATTGGGTGCGCAACTATCTAGAATGAATTGAAAACTGCCATCTATCTTTGCACTTAAAAATGTCATATGTCCTTCCACTTGTCATCACAATAATCTATTTCAAATCCAATGAGATCATATTTCAACAACACCTCCAAAAAGATCCAAGCTTTGATCTGATCTCATTTTTCAATCCAGTCAGATTCAACTTAGCTACCCCATCCAAGAAGATGCTATCAAATTTCTACCACCTCTAAGAAAACAATGCGTATACATAAGGGAGTCGATCTTATTCCTAGTTCATTTGTGGGGGAGACAATGTGTATACATGAGGGAATCAATCTTATAACTGATTCATTCAGAAGGGAGATAAGGGACTTTGCATGGTAGGGATTCATTGCATCTCAATTGATGGTTGGGATATTGAGAAGAAACTACTAATCCATACACGACTCTATGGGTAGGTTGCATTCTTGCTTCTTTATTGTATATATGTCCAACCACCTTCACATAGAGAAGGTAGGATCCAAGCAGACTTGCAACTCCACCAAATTTGTATAGAGTAAAGTAATACTTATGACCGATAAGTTTAGAGATTATTGCAAAGATTACAAGACATTGTGATTTGAGGAAAAACACAATGATTCTGAGGCTACATATAATGAACCAGGACGCCAAAAGTGTCCTTGGGGATTTTATTCTAATCCTTTGAATAAGTCAATTCTTTAAACCATCGATAATCGCCTACTGCTTCTGCCAATAGCTCCTCCCAGTGGTCGCTTGTTGAGTCGCTTATCCAAAGATGCCACAATAGTAACCTCCAAATGAATACAATGCCCCTTATTCCATGCTCAGTGAAACCTATTCGCATTTACTAGTTGTTTGCTAAACCACTTCCCAATTTGACTTTCTAACTCAAGGTCAACACCACATGGAGGATTTGCATTAGAATATTTAGAGGTGTAATTTTAACAAATCCACCCCTACAAAAGTATCCCATACCTATTTTCTTAGTGGCCTAGGATTTGACAATACATGCAGAGATCGTTTTTCCCACCGATTCCTCCCACTACATGTGAATGTGAATTTACTTGTGGATTTCAGTGAATCCTTTCTTTTGTACAGGTTGGAATGAAAGGCGAGCTACTCTTTTTATATCGAATGCTCTCTTGCAGTGATATCAAAATTGCTTGTGAAATCACTTCTAAGATGGAAGACATGCCAAGAATCAAATTTTTCTTCGAATTAAATAAAGAGAACACTTACAGTTGTTCAATGTGTTGATTGCCACCATTTAACTTTTTCCCAAGAAATTGTCCCAATCTAGCTTTCCATTCACTATATTTGTGCAAGGTCACACCTCTAAACGTTAAACTTCCCCTAGAAAATATGTCACTTTAACGAGTAAGGACATAAACAAATTCTTCTTTTGTGAGTTTACTCATATGTGGATCACAATAAACATATTTATTCAATGAAAAGTATTTAACCCCAACAAAAAAGAATACTTGCACAATGGAAACATTCTTGCTTTACCTGCTACATATCATCCTCATAATCATCAATGCTAAAATTTATATTAGCATATACATCTCTGAATTTGATCGTTTCCCTGTCATATGGCTTGCAACAAATGGAAGAAAATTATTCATACATATAAATCCTATACCATATAATTTGAAGTGGAAAGTGTACAAATTGGCTTTTACTTTAGAGCTTAAAAAACACAAACCACAACCATTTACAAGTTTACAATTCAAGCAACCTAAAGGATTTACCTTGCAACTGCATTGGTAGTGTCAAATCCATCTTCAATTTATGATAAGGAAATGCCATTTTAGAATTATAGAATTCTCACATCTGATAAATGATTGCCCAATAAGAGAAACAATGCAATAAATATTTTAGTGAGGGAAGAGAATAGTCATTAAAATGAAAAAACAAGCCATACTTAGTTCTACAAAAGTGTATGAAATTACTCAATAATGTTGCATGCTTAACAAATATTTAAAATTATAACTGAGAATTGGGGTCTCTCTCCACTTATGCATGTGTTGTATGAAGTAAAAACAACAATAAGGAGAATACATTTATGTTCAACATGGTGCAGTATTGATGCTAATTTATTATTAAATTTGACTTGCACTGCGATTACCACTTTACAAGTTTTATTGGCCCTATGCAAGTACTTCATTGACAATTTTCCACCCTTATTAACTGATTAGCTTTTGCATTACAAGGGCGATGACAAAATCAATGTATTACAACCATGTGATGTTTAGTTGAAGGATGATATATGTATCCCCACTTGTATGCATCTTGTATTGTAGGTATTCACAATTTTCCAAGAAATAAGGCTTGCCTTCATTGTGGTTTACGATAATGTTTTATGATGTTGGCTTTCACTCCACACCTGCATCACAAGCCTTAAAGATGGAATCAATGGGTTGACAATGAAGTGGCCTTGTGATGTGCAAAGACCTTTAGGGTTTCCCACTTAAATTTATTTACCAATATTTTCTTGCTAAATTATTGGTAATAAAAAATCCTTTGAGTAAATGAGGTAAATTATTGGTCTTGATTACGGAGTTTGATCCCTTCAAGAGAGTTGAACCTATGATCTCTCCAATTTGGAGGGAAAGATGTCACATATAGCTCATGACCTCTTGAGCTAACCTTCAAAACTAAATAAGTAATTATATTAAATATTTTTAAGAATTTCAAAGTAAAGTATAAATGTCATATGAGAGAAAATTTATTTTTCATATACAATTTTATTAGTCCAATAAATCATAAATTTCCCCCTCCCACAGATGTTAATAAAAATTTTCAAATTCAATACTCATATGAATATTGATAAAACATTTCAACTTCAACCAATTATCTATGAACCATGATTTTCAATTTCAATAATCAATCCATGGGCCATGAATTTCAAGGGGAAAATTAACTAATATGAGACTACTTAGAAAATAAAGTTGATTAGAGATCATTAATAATGAGAATGGTGATTAGTTTGTTAATTTAGTGCATTAGCACATTTTACAAATAAGTTGTTTCATTTGTTCTGGTGTGGGTCATTACCTGGTTTGGCATCGTGGATTTCATTTGCTTCTCTCGAAGCCTCCAGTGCCTCCTCCAGTGCCTAGAGTGAGGTCTTGGCTTAGTTTGTTAATGCGCCGCCTTTAAGGCTTTGCTTTAACTTTCAAAGTCACAAGTTCAATTCTCCCTCTCTGCATGGAAAATAAAAAGGTTACTAGTGTTCTACTTTGTTGCAAATTTTGGAAAGGGGACAAGTTATTAGTTATGATAGATTGTCAGTAGTGAACAGTGAAACGACTCACTTTCACTGCAATGTCACGCACCACAACTATAGAAAGAATGCACATTTCACCAACATTTTCCTACGAATGCTATGCAAAAATGAAAGATACTACCTATGTCTTATCCAAAAAAGAAGATGAGGTGCATTTATATTCTTTGTCACTTACACAATTAAAATTTGCCTTCTCCATCACTACTCTACCCCTGCGATTCTCATATGCCATAGGGGAAGTCACAAGCTTCTTTTTTGTTTTAAACATAATTCTATACATGAAATGTTTGATCGAATGATACAATTGCAAATATCATTGCTATTTGTATCACATGCCTATATGTTTATGCACTAGTTTAATATTTGCCAAGGTAATTAGAGGATAACACTATAAATATTTAGTTCTTCTTGTTTTGAGAAGATATATATAATTTATCTTACTAACAATTAATGTAAAATTAATTCTATTATCATCAATGACAATGTTTTATATTTACTAGTAATTAATAATAATAATAATAAATGATTTATTTTTTATTTCATTTTCATAACAAATTATGATTTGATATATAAATGATATCTTAAATAATATATATAGTAAATAACTTTAAATGATATCTAAAATGAAAAAATTACACATATAATATTTTTTTATTTTTTATTTTTATCAACAACATGTAACGTCTTTTAATTTTTTTTAAGTAAAATTGGAAAAAATTATTATGCCATTCACTTTTTTATATTATCTTTGTTTTACCATTTGTTCTCTCATTTATGATGCTCATAAAATATGTTAAAGCTTTTTTAACGTTCCGTTTCCCCACTTCGGAGGAGGTATGGTAGTATAATTTATTATGGATTAAAATTTAGATTGGAAATCAAACCTAATATTTAAGGCTCAAATTTATCGACGTCAACGTGCACGGTACAACGTCAACTTTCAGCTCCGAGCCAGCAAATATATTCGGAATATTCTCTAGCATCATGTTGACGATCTCAAGCACAGAGCCAACTATATATATATGGGAACCAGAAATTTGAACGCAAGTGGCAATGGGAGGAGTGGGAGCAAATCCACAAGAGTCACCTTGTGTATCGATGTTGGTATTAGTGGTGTTATTATTTTTAGTGGAGAAGGGGAGATCAATTCCAATTCCAAGCACGGCAGATGGCCCGCAGACACCTGTAACAGTGCGTTTTGATCCATCACTTCGTAAAAGCAGCGATGACCTTCCAATGGACAATCCCAAACTCGCCAAGAGAGTCCCATCTATATTCCCAGAACAAATTTCTCTTGCCCTTTCAACCTCCGATTCTATGTGGGTTTCATGGATTACAGGTATAATCACCGTAAGTTCCAATCAGACGAGTCAGCAGATGAATGCAGATCATAGTAATTTTTGATTTAAGTGAATGAATTGGTTTTGTGCTGCAGGGGATGCTCAGATAGGGCCTACAGTTAAGCCTCTGAACCCTTCAAGTGTTGGAAGTGAGGTCCGTTATGGGACAGAGAGTGGGAAATATACGTTTGTTCAAACTGGCGCTTCTTCTGTGTATAGCCAAATATACCCATACGAGGGCCTTCTCAATTATACTTCTGGCATCATTCATCACGTTCGTCTTAAGGGTACCTATTGCCAAAAATCTTTTTAGTCCTGCCCACAAGTTGGTTAATGGCTAATTTATGAAGATATTTGCAAATTGCAACCTTCCATGTTTTCTTGTTCCATTTCATGAAGGCTTCGATGGCCCAAGGTTCCCTGTCTTTTTTAATACAATGCCATATTTTGTCTGTCAAATTAGGGAACTATTCAGAACTAATATGGCATTGAAATTCTTGAATTAAGATAATATTTTTTACTTAATGTAACTGGTTACCTCACCAAACTCACAAGTCAGTAGGAGAGAGGGTCTGTCAGTTATGTTATCAAAAATAATAGCTGAGATTATTCATGTGCCAACAAATTAGTACAGAGTACCAATAAAGTGTTGGAAGCAGCGTGAACGGAGAGTTGGTCTAGTATTGCGTTTTCTCCCAAGGTTGAGAGGATCTATCCTGTATGTTATGCATTGCAATCAAACACTAGTGGAACTTTTAACCAAGAGCAAATCAAACCTCACTAGAAGAAAACCTAATCTTCGCATTATGGGAACCAATGTCTCAAGTCAAATTTGTTGTCCAAAGGTGTTGCATGATTGTGTGCCGCACCATGACCTCCTTTCTTGCCAAATCTTCCTCTGTGTTGCATGCCAGCGTCTCTTCAACTTTCAGTGCCAACTGGTATGCTGCCTCCATAGAATGCATTTTATGTAGATTAATATCATCCTGAATGGTGAATTTCAAACCATTCATGTTCCTTGAAACTCATTGATCTTCTCCTCCTCTTGGGGTCTAGTGCACATTGACTATTTTTTTTTTTATCCCGAAGGAAATCCTTGCAGAATTTTTTTTATCCCGAAGGAAATCCTTGCAGAAAACCCTCAGAGTAATTCCCCATGATCCATGGATGGTAAACAAGGTAAATCATCGACCCTGATTATGGAGCCTAACCCTGAGGGGATCAAGAGAGTCAAATCCCTGACCTCCCCAAATTTGGGGGAGAGATAAGAGGTCTCACGTCTGGCTCATGACCACTTAAGCTAAATCCTCAGGGTTTGGTGCACATTGACTATCTATAAAACTCTTCAGTGTGTTTCTGTACATTGCTCCTTTTGGCTGAGATTTTGCATTTGTTGAAACGATGCTTGTTTGTAATCCAGTAGTAAGAATTTCTTGTGCATTTTCAAAATCATTTTATTCAAAGTTTTGACCTTCTCTTTTCCTTTGCAATCTCGCTTCCATTACATAAACTCCACCCATAACACATCATGTCCTTTCAATTTGGTGCTTGCAAACTTTGTTTTGAGGATCTTCAATCTTTTCATAGTCAAAGTAATGTGTCATCTCACCCTAGCAATTCACTAGGGATTTTGCCTTCAAGCTGCCATCATAACTAGTGATCCGGAATGGATCATTATATAATTTTTCATCTATTTTGGTACTTTTTGGGTGGAAAATTTGGAGTTATTGGCTAGTCGGGCCATTTTAGGGGCCAGTCCCACTTTGGAGATTTGGGGCCTAGAAACTTCTGGAGTCTATTTGAGGCCTCAAAAACGACCATTTTCAGAGTCAAAACTTTGCGAACAAAGTTTGTAGCCTCTCGACGCTATTCTACACATCGAGTGCTTCCTAACGGCTTGAAAATTACCTCAATTGGAGTTCATATGTGGACGTTATGCTTCCGTCAAGTTGACATATTTTGTTGACCACCATGATATCAAGTGGATGCCATGTCAGCTGACATTACTCACACGTGGATTTGCAAGAAGATTCTAGAGGGTCCAAAACCCTAACATTAATTGGGGGTTGAGGCATGCGAAAACTCTAACCCTAATTCTAGAAGGGTATCAAACCATGTTAAATACTGGACCGCTAGGATAGGAAGGGGCTCCATTCTTATGGTATTGTTTATTGTTCCATAGTTGAACAGAGCATTTGGGAGTGGCATATTGAAGCATAACAGAGGAAGTAGAAGATCTTGTAGTAGCCATTACCAGCCACAGTGTCCATGTAATCTCCATAGTGAGTGTCCCTTTCTTTGTATTTTGCATTTCATAACTGAGAAGAAAAGAGTAGAGCACAGGCCTCACCTTCTACCTAGGTTTTTCCCCCATTGGGTTTTCCCAGGGTACATCTTGTGTTCATTGTGTGGATGGTGTGTTATTTGCTTAGCTTCTTTCATTTCAATTTCAGTTTATTTCAGTATTTCATGCATTAAGCTAGTAACAATTAAATCTGAAAATCTAAAGTAATACACTGCATACTAAGGGATTTTCAGAATATTGTAAGATCTGTTCTGGTGAACTGTTCTAGTGGAGTATCCATGGCAGTTTACAGATTAACTAGGGACTTCCATTGTCATGTTTCCTCTGTTCTGCAAGGATCTTATGAACTGAAATGTGGGATTATTCTCTTGTCTGCTCTCTTGCTCTTTTTCTTCTGGCTCTGGCTTGGAAGTGTTAACACTGATATCTGTACCAACTATCTTAAAGATGGAACCAGAATTCAGCAATCAAATTATAGTGCTCCGAGGATGAAGATTTCAGCACTTGTGTGGCACCAGGAAATAGACTCTCCAGTGGATGAATAGGTCAGCACATACATGGATATCAGATGTAAATTTTCTTGGAGATCAATTAAGCACATGCATAGAATATGTGTTTAGCACTTTATCAAGATCAGAATCAGCAGATAAGAGCAGCAACCACAGGTCAGATTTATACTTGGCTTGGTCTGCTAAAATAGAACAGGGTTAGTGCGTGGGAGTCATCACCTCAAATATCTTCAAAATGGCACTTTCATGGACTGTTAGTATGAGCCTTGTGATAACTTTGCTACATGAGGATCAACAATTTCTTATCATAGAGACAAATCTAGCGCTAGCATGGATGGAGGCCAATCTATTTGCATAAAGACAATCATAGTAGTAAACATCTAGAATAACCAGAAATTCAATCGCCTTCAAGGAGACTGAGTTATTACATTTGCATGATGACAGGATTCACTTTTCCATAAGGATGATTATAGCGCCTCATGAAGGTTAAATCTAGCCCTCATAAGAGATAAAATTAGGGAGTTTATATGGCTAGCTTCAGGAAGACAGATTTCATCATTTGCATGGTGCTAAATTTAGCCCACCAAAAGGATGAATTTAGCACTGGAGATGAGGACATGTATATTGCTTCATAAAGACCAAATTTAGCTTTTGCATGTTATCAAACTCAACACCTCTAAGAAAATTTGATTTAGTGCACGCATGGATAAATTTAGCACGTGGATAAGGAAGATTCATGCATGTTGATGATGTTTCTTTCAGAACTAAAAGTTTAGGAAAATATGTTTTTGCTATTCCTGAAGGGGGTTGCTCTTATTATAATGAGATGATGCTTTGAAAACATGCATCAGAGGGGCTGGTTTTATTTTAGGAAGATATGCTAATTCAGGGATCAAATTGTATTTAAGAGAGCGTGTGGTGTAGGAGATGAAAGCAATTTTATATAAGAGTTCAGCTACAGAAAAAAGAGACATTCGGTGTTGGAGCATTTTCTATTGGTGTCTCAACAGTTCATTCTTTTTTCCCTCTGTATTTTCTCTTTTTCAATTCCCATTTCAGGTCCAGTATTACTTAGCTGCATCTAGGGTATTAAGAAGTTGAATCCGCTGGTCTTTTTCTATTGCAGATTGTATCTCCTAGAGATTGGGCGTGGGTAGGAGTTAGAGCTGTGATTTTGTCAATCCCCTTTGACTCTTTTTCTTGGGAAAGATTCTGATCAATTTTTAGACCTTGTTATCAGAGAACTTTGATCGATGAAGTGAAGAGTGATATCATCTTTTGGTTTCTAATTATCTTTGGCTGTTACATGAACTCTTTCATCTCAATTGCTCTTGTTAAGCTTAGATACAAATTACAATATTTCAAATTTCATCGTTTCTCAATAGGATTCTTAGATTTCACTGCACTATTTTAATTTCATCTGCATTAGCTGTCTAATGGCATAGTTGCACTCACCATTAGATAATTGGTGTTTCTCTCTGCTTTTTCCTTCACCTCTGTACTTGCCCAATGGTATATGGCACTGAGTGCATAGAGTCAGAATTCTTGGAATAAATGAATCAATCAGATTTCATGAGTTCAATTGAAGGGCTTATTGAAGATTCGATGAAATACAAGATCCTTGCCCCTGTACTACAAAATTTTAAAGGATCTTTACGGATATACCCATCGAGTCAAAATTCACTGACTTTAAAGTGAGAGGGACCTTGAAACTGTCCCTACACTGCCCTTTGAAGACTCTCGAATATTGTCTTCTTTGATAACATTTCGAGGGGATAGATTCAAAAGATAACAGTTTTTGGCTCTGCTGCCAGGGAATGAATACAGGCTACTTGAGATCAACAATTTTTGTTACAAGTGTTTTCAGTGAGCAACAATGAATTTGAAGATTGTACTTCTCATCCGATGACTCCTTCAGAGATCAGGGTATCTGGACCTACCAAGAAGATCTCTGAGCTTTGATTTGGATAAATTCAGAAAAATTTCTGTGCTAGACATGGATCAAGTCTTCTCCAAATTCTATAGTTCTGTTTAAGAACGTTCCTACATCATCTGCTGCATCAATTCACAATCCAATTGTAATTTCTCCTTTGACACCTACTACTCATGTTCCTATTATTGCAAGTGTTCCTGTCATTTCAAGATTTCCAATGGCACAGTGGACATTAGACATGCATGCCCCATTGAACATTACTGCAATAGCTGGGTAGCCACATGACCTTATCAAACGATATTGCAAATTTCTTCCTAGTTTTCAGGGTAATAGTGCTATTTCAGCTGAAGATCATCTTGATGCCTTTTATAAATTTTTGAATGACTTTAATATTGAACATCAAGATGTCATGATGAAGTTATTTGTTCAGTCATTGGAGGATGATGATAGGAAATGGTACAAGACGTTAGCTTGAGGAGGAATTGCAACATGGGATGCATTCCAACAAGTTTTCAAAGATGAATGAGGTGATAAAAAGGATAATCACTTCCAGTTGGTAGAGTTGTTTGGCATTAAGAAGATGGAGAAAATGATATTCAAAGACTTCAATAGCAGATTTATAAAGACTTACACAATGGTACCCCAAGCAATCACATGTGTTACACCTCATGTTGTATGAGGGCTTGATCCACATTGAAGACCCTGCCCAAGCAGGTTGCATATAGAGGATATTGGCTTGATGACCATTTATTGCTGCTCTTGATGCCTTTTTTCTTCATTGTGGATCATCTTTTGAGGCATTACTTCATATATTTGGAGGCATAGTACCACGTGTGACACCTTTGGAGCCTTCATTCACAGTTTTATGAATGATTGTTCATTGGAGGGGTTTCTCAGATATCCCTAGGCACATTCACATATGTGGGGACATGCCACATCATGAGAGTAGGGGTTTGGAGGAGCCTTGCATAGTTGTCTGTCTCACATTTGACGTTACTATGCCACCTTGTTGAAATTACTAAGACAACTGAGAGGGGGGGTGAATCAGTTGTCACTGTGCTTAAACAATTTTAAGTCAATTAAACCATTTTTAATCTTTCTCCAAGTGACCATCAATATTATACAACATATGAACAACATAAATAATGAGCATCAGTCACACATAAGATATACACAGAGACAGATTTTCACGAGGAAACCCATAAAGGGAGAAAACCTCTTCTTCTTCGAAATGATAGGCAGTCTTTTAAGTTCTGTACATCATCTATAGTTGAGCACCAACTCAATGTGAGGCTACTATCTCTGTTTTACAAGCTCCAATTTGTTGAGAGCACCAACTCTCTGGTTTCTCTAGCACCGATTAGAAGGAAGCACCAACTCCCTGAGTGTTCCAGCACCTACTGAATGGAAGCACCTACTTCCACTTATACAAGCACCAACTTGCATACAAAAAACTCTGTGTTTTCCCAAGCACCACCCTGCCACCCTGTTTTCTAGCCACAACTAGATGGAAGCTACAACTCCCAATATTCAAGCACCAACTCGAATATCAGTCCTCCCTAGCACCACCCTACCTCCCTGATTATAAATAAAATGATTGAATAACCAACAACGCAGGTGTTTCAATTCTTACCACTTCTCTTTTGTTCTGCAATTCTCCTATGCTTCTATCTGTTCTGCAATTCTGCTCTGCTTCAAGTTGTTCTGCAATTCTGCTCTTGCTTCTGTCTATTCAGCATCTGTTACTCATCTTTGAGTTTTATCTCACACTGCGCATACTGTAATTTTCCCTTTCTTACAGTTCAACTCATTTTTCATTCAGAATAACCAACAATTCACAGTCACTCCGTCTTTCTTTTATGCACTTCACACAACTTCAGTTACACCTCGAATACCTAGGCCAACAACGCTTCAACCACTCAATCGCCAACCGTCCAAGAACCACGATTCGGTTCTGTTAAATTTACATGCAGCAGCGAGAGCCATTCTCCTGGAGGATGGCCAAGACCCTAGACGAGATCTAGGGCCCCCAGTGCACTCCTGGGGTATGTGGTCTGGGACCTATATTGATGAAGACCCTAGGTTTGTAACCAGGG
>ML830022.1:13080-56907 GCA_009831015.1 Picea engelmannii | reverse complement strand
TTGGCCTTGATTTTTTCTGATCATATAATAATTTAGCTCGCCTTATGGTCTCCTCCAATGTCTTGGGATCATCATACTGTATTTTGTCACTGATAAATGATGGAAATCCACTCAAATACCTTTGAATCTTAACTGTCTCATCCTTGATGAAAGAAACATACTTCAGTAATTCTAAAAATATTCTCTCATATTCATCTATGGTCATACTCCCAAGCTTGAGTTCAAAGAACTCTTTCATTTTCTTGTCATAATATCTCTTAGTCAAGTATTTCTTCTCAAAATACTTCTTGAATTCCCTCCAAGTAACACTTTTCTCTTTAATGTGATGCACCTACACAAGTTGATCCCACCACATGGATGTCTTTCCCTTGAGTTCATAGATGGAAATTCTTCCTTCTACATGAGAATAATAATTATGCAATTGAAAATACTTTCTCATGCCCATCAGCCATGTCTCTGCATCTTCATCCTTCTTGTGCTCACCATCAAATGTAGGAGGTTTGATTTTGTTCATTTCTCCTCGTAGCTCATCCACCCCAGACCTCTTATGCTTCCTGAAAATGGGTGGACTTGAGTTTTTGTGTGCCCTCTTATTAGAATGCCTTGGGGAGTGATGGTGATATCTTCTAACACTTATTTTTCTTCTTTTCTCATCAAGAGACCTGTGACTTCCTGATTTTCTTGAGCCACTCCCCTTATCCAATTTATTTTCTATTATGTTCAAGCTCTGAATTAACTTCATGTTGAAGTCCTCCTACTTCTCCTTGGCTCTCATAAGCCTTTCATTATCATCTGTATGGATTTGGACATCCTTCTGCAAATTTTTAATGGTCTCTACCATATTCATGTTTTCATCCCTTCCTTCTCCATGTCCATTGGAGTTTGTTCCTTCAATGCCCAAATGGAAATCCATCCCTCTGATATCATCTTCCTATATGTAAGTCCCCTAGGCATATTCCATTCCTCTGGAATATGTGTTGATCCTGATCTGGTCTAGTTTTTGTTAACTCTGCAAAATGTGCAGCCAACAAAACTTTGTCAAGCTAACGGTTTCAACAATTTCATGAAAATATGAACCATTCTAGTTCAATAATATATCAAAATTATTTCTTCTGATTTTCTAGAAAATTGAATGCCCGGATCAATTTTCTGGGTAAATATTTATATTCTATTGTCCGATATATTTCCAATGCATGCTTCCATGCTCAATTCTGAGTCTTGACCAGAAAGTTATGGTTATTTGAAAATTTCCCATTAATTTTTTTGTTCACACTCCAACTTGGCACAACTCTGCACTGTAATTATGCATTTTTGCATCTAATCCATTGGATTTTTTGTAGGATCTCAATTGGTTTTCTTCATATACATATTTTGGACAACCTGTCCAAGTTTCACCTCTTTTTGGGTTCTAGGTTGCTAGTTACAGCCTGCTGAAGTTCTAGGAAAATTTGTGTTTTTGGTCTGGAATGCTACATGTACCTTCTTTTCTATCTTAAACATTTTTAACTTGCACATAAATTTATTTCATATCTGGTAATGTCTTCTATGGTTCAATATGTTTCCATTGACTTCTCCTGTGCCTCAATCTGATTCCGGAGTAGGAAGTTATGGCTCTTTGAAGTTAGTTGGGTCTTGAAAATTACCCTCCATTGTTTGTGTTGTAACTTTCTCATAAAAGCTTCGTTTGACGAATGACTTACACCATTAGAAATCTCTCTCCAGGATCTTTTATTTGAGTTTCAGAGACACAATGTACCTTGGTGCACTATGTTCTCATGTTTTTTGAGTAGCTAAAAACGCTCTTAAGGGCCTAAAAAACGTGCTACAAAAAGATGACGTTCAAACAATATAAAATTTCGTGGAAATTCGTTGGTTTTCTGTTGTTGTTCACCATCAAAACGAATTCACATGCACAATTTTCAACCTGCACACCCATATTTAGCATGCGTAGTAACACCACAGTGTAAATCATGCTTCGCGCACCTATAACCACTGTGCATCATTTCTTTGTCGCGCCAATACCTGGCGTGCACTACTTTTGTGTCGTGCGCCAATATCCACCGTGCAAAATTTTGGTTCTTGCACTATTACCTGTAGCGCGCAATTTTTGTATCACGCGATGATATTCCACGTGCATTTCACTCTACACGTTGCACCATGCCAAAGTTTTGTACGCCCCCACCGCGGACCAATACTCTGCGCGCACCATTAACTAAACTGTCGCGCGACAACATATACCCAGAGTGTGCACGCACCAACAAAGTTTCACTGCGCTCTGCCAATACTGCACACACCACGTGCGCCATTATTATGTGTGTGCACACTGTGCACACCTTATTATGTGTATGCACACCACACACCAGTATTATGCATGCATCACTCAATCCGTACCGTGCAATGTTAAATTTAGTGCGCGCACACGCACACGCACACCAACATTTTTCTGCGCGGCACCAAAATTTTGTGCGTGCACCCGCACGCCAACATTTTTTCGCGTGGCGCCAAAATTTAGTGCACGCACCCGCACACCAACATTTTTCCACGCGGTGCCAAAATTTAACGCACGCACTAGCACACCAATATTTTTCCGCACGGCACCAAATTTTAGCGCACGCGCATCTGCATGCCAATATTTTTCGCGCAGAGCCAAATTTTAGCGCGTGTACATGCACGCCAATATTTTTCCGTGCAGAGCCAAATTTTATATATCACAAGATTATCAATGTGCATCATGCATTTCTAGTGCGCACACCTGCACACATTCATTTTTATGCGCATCGATTCCTTGTGAATTCCGCTGCAGAAATTTGGGGCTTTTGCTTAACTTTTTCCCCAATTTTTACCATAGACATTCTGCAACTATGAAATTTGCTCAATTTCACCCCATTAACACCAATTCAATCTCTGCAACAACAAATCGTTGTTGGTTGACATTTCTAGAACGAATTTTTCCCACACTCAATTCACGAATTGAGAATTTTAATTACTAAACTCACTCCATCTGTCATGGCTTCACTCTAACTTCAAATTCGACCAATTTCTAGGTCCGAATTTGCTAGAACAGATATTAAATCAAGACTATCTCACCACTTGGCCAAATTTCTCAAATTTCTCATGAATTTAACAACATAAATAGGGACTTTTTCCCAATTTCGTGCAATTGTTGTTACTTTTTACCATGGACACTCTGCAACTTGAAATTTGGCCACTTCAAAATAAATCCTCTGTGAAAAATTCGCTTCAACACAACTTGTTCGGCCAATCCAGGCTCAGTGCTAAAAACTGAAGCTTTGATTCAATATTGTAACATCCCCAACCACCCATGCCAAGCCACGCTACTCCAGAAAGTGTTTTTATTCTATGCTCAACATATTGTAACATACCCAACATCCAATTGAGCTATGCCATAAATTTTTCGAACTGCATTCAATTAAAAGATATACACACATAAGTATTGTGGAACTTCATATATATAATGTAAGAAAGAAAATTCATTATGTAATTGCATGGATTCATACTGAAATAATAGTAAACATATGCATGCATCCTATACAGGCAATACCCATAAATATAAAGACAGTTATAACCACACATAGGATAAACCCATAAAAAGAAACACGTAAATAATAATGCATCATATAAATTTATCACACAATTGACACTTATCTTGGTAATAATATCACCAACTACGTGTAGACCTTCCACGAACCTCCCAGCCTTATCCCACACTGCTCATCACTCTCAGCAGTGGGTCACCCCCAAGTTGGGACTAAACTCCACCCGGGTAAAGGGATTCCTAACCAAGCTAATGGATCACAGACAACGGGAAAGACTCTGTCACAGTTGCCTACTCAAACTAACAGCCTACAATCCCTCATTCCCCACATGCATGTCCCACCCCAGGAAGTGTGCCCCTTCTCTGCTCAATAGTCCTTTGGATGCCCCACTTCCTTTCCGGGCTTCAGCAACAGGCCAAACATAAAGTATCAGATCCTTGTAGCTGCAGTTTAGCACCTTCAGAAAATCAATTCCCAACAATTCTTTCACTTAGAGAGAAATTGCTCACGGGCCTGACAACCCACCTCTTCAATATCTCATGAGCCTGACAACCCGCTTCTTCAGTCCATCTCCCAAGCTAACCAGCTACACAAATAGGTATGGTTACTAATACAGGTTCAGGTACAGTGATATGAAGGTATGAAGGATAGCTCCATGAGTGTGTGAATTATGATGGATGATTGACTGGATGACTAAATGATGGAAGGAATCGAAAAATGAACTAAGTCCAAACAATATGTATGCATGTTCCCAACTTGACACTTGTCATGTGACATGTTAGGAGCTACTTTGGCCCACTTGTCCCCAACTTTAGAACTTAGGATAAAATAATTATCCATACTTTATACTTTTAAGGAATATTAATATAATGTTCATTTTTGGCTTAATCTCCCTAACTTAGCCCTTTTCCTTAACTTTTAGCCCCCCTGCTTCCCTAACTAGTGGAGTTTAGTCCCCCATACTCTTTTCTCGTGGTCGGTCTGCACGTAGCGATGTATTTTATGTTAATGATGAGACATATACAAAAGTAGGCACAGTGGCCTTTAGCATCTAGGATCTCTAGCCTAATACAAACATAAGCCTCCTAGCTTATAATAACCGGCTCACCAGCCTATAAAACATAACATATACACAAAGGCTCCCTGGCCTAAAAATCGTGTGCACTTAAGTTACTGTGCGCGGTATCTTGGAATATGCACACTTCATCGTTTTACTGCACAGTACATGCACTCACTATACCATGGAAGGTGCAAAAAAAAATGATGTCAAACAACTCACCAACTTACGTACATTTGTACTTACATTTACAATTGGGTTTGACCTAGGGGTATTACAAAACTTGGAAAAGAGCCTTGGCAAAGGTGAAGGGTTTCCAAATGAGTTGAGTGACCTGCCAAGAGTAAGGTACTTTGCCCGAGACACAATGAAAACCAATGATACTTGTAATATGTTAGTTGGACAATAAAGTTAATTTTGTTGTCCCTAATTGAAACAGTAAATTAATCAGTATATCAACAATAAATGTTAATCAAAGAGTGCTTTAAGAGCTTAGATAAAACAACTTGCAAGTACAAGAGTTAGACTAGTTAAATATTATGACTTACCATGCACTTTGACACTTGATTAGCAGTTGTTAGGTGACTAATTCTGCAGAAAACTAACAACCCTAATGGCTGTAGAAAACTAGGTTAGATATGAGAAAATTTACCCACTAAAAGTCAGTCCTAGTTATCCCAAAAGATGTGCCTAGGTTAGTAGAGAGTTAGGGAAAAGTTAGGGGTCAATCCTAGGATTAGTTTAGGAGTTATTAGGGGTTAAAGGGTTAGGTTTTTTGTATCCTTATGGTTGTATAAGTTAGTTGTAATAGAAGCAATATTTAATGGTTGAAAGGAAACGCCTCAATGAGGAAAGAGAGACAAAGGCTCAAAGAACAAATTCCAAAAGAGATAACTTCAAAACTTGAAACTTTCATGTTTACCAAGGCAACAATTTATTTCTCCAATGCAACAAGTAATGAATAGTGTCGTCAATGATTGGGTTAATGGAGTCAAGAAAATAATAAGCTAGAGGTACTACCTCCTTGCAGGTGTAAATCCTCTTACTCCCCAAGGCATGTATCCCTAGCTAGTGTTTAGACTAAGAGGGTGTATGCACTTATACGTCTCTTAGTAAACCCTTATTAAATCAACAATACTTAAGAAAATATATGATGGAGACTAAGGTGGGGGTGTATGCTCTTATACTTCCCACCTAGCTCTAGCAAAATAACCTTGACTTGAACACAAATGATAATCCAAAGTAAAAATCTTACCAATTAAAGGAAATATGCTAAGATAAACCACCACAATATCAAAATAAGAGCCTTCCAAGGCTAGCGCATTGCTTCCATCAACCAATAACCAAGAAAAATAGCCACACGCAAGAGCACAAGAGAGAAAATAGCCAAAGATAGCGAAAATTTAAGTCCAATACTTCTCACATTGGGAGAGTTATCTTTTAAAGCAAGATCTTATGATCTCTATTTATACAAAATTTCACTAACATAGTTTGTCCACATTAGCAAGGGTAAAACATAAGAAAAGGGGTCCACAAACCTTATCTTACCCCTTGCAACCAAATAATATTAAACAATTCATCTTTAAATTCACTTTACATAAAAAGAAACCCTAACTTAAGCATTTTGACACTAGGAGCAAGTCGTTGGAGTTGGGGATGCATCGTTAGGCCTCCAAAGGCCACATGTCAATCATATAGTCCATCTCTTCATGGTCAAGGCTTTCTTCTCCTCATAGCATCCATGTTTCAATGAGTAATATCTTCACCACCAAACCTTAGCCCTTCTAGGTGACGTCATGCCTCCAAAGATGGCGTTTTGCCTCTCCTAGGAAAAAGGTTTGGCATGTGAGGGCTAGGTCATGTCTTCTAGGTTGTCTTATAGGCCTCCAATTGTATGTCTCTCTCATCCAACACAAGGGCCCTTGGCATCCAACATGATGGATTCAAGCCCCATGGGAGCCCAAGCTAGGCTTGTTCCTCCAAAACTGTCTACCAACTAGGTCCTACAAAGACAAATAAGCATGCCCTCCAAGGATCTCAAGTCATAATATCATGGTGAGTAAATCAAATCAATAAATGAGCCACCTAAGCATGTGCATCAAATATTACTCGGTCAAACAAGTAAGTTCTCAAAGACATTATGTGACTTTCCAAGCTTGGATATGGGAGGGTTGACGAAGTGTCCTATTAGGTAGATATTTTCCCTGGGTCAAGGAGCGTTTCCCAAGTGATCCCACTCTAAACCATGTGAAGTGGATGAAGTGGTTAAGGATCAAGACTCAATGGGAATGAGGTTCATGACATATAAGGGGTTGTAGTATTTCATTCATGGGTGCCTTTGTAGAGGCTGTGTGGCACCTTTGTTCACAATGCAATTTTTCCAAGCCCGTCCTTTTGCCATTCTTTGTTTCTTTCATGTTTTAAGGGATGAGTTGAAGGTCATTGTCCTAGCATGGTGTCCAGATAATGACATTGTCATTCATAAACACCTTGTGGAAATGAGAAGGTTGGCTCGTGATGAGACCCCCTTTCTCTCAGTTGTGCAACTAAGAGCCACTACCCTGGCTTCGTGGCTAGATGATGGTAATATCATACCACTAGAACATGATCATGATAGGTCGAATCGTGATGAGACCTCCTATCCTCCAACTAACCCCCTAATCATTCTATCATTTATTCTTGAGGGTCCTTCTTTTCTTACAGAGAAGTGTTTTATTTATTTCTTGGGAGATCCCTTAGCGAAGCATCTGGAAGGTTTATATATATAGGATTTTATCTTTTAGCCAAAAACAATCCCTCTGGGCCTTCACCCCCTTATTCCCGTAGAATGAGGGACAACCCTTTATTGGGTCAATACACTCTAATATCCCAAGAGACAAGGAAATGGGGGGTTTAAGTGATGGAAAGTGGTAAGTATGGTTGGGAACGATATAATGGCTCTTCAAGGGAGTTCCTAGTAGCAAACCCATTCCCAAGGAAAACCACTTACTAGGGAACAATGTCAACCACCAAGGTGAAATAGGGAAAAATGCATAATGCCCAAGCATATGTCATGAAATCTAAAGCAGTCTAAGATACAACATACTCAAATGCCTCAAATATTGAAATGACACTCACCATAATACCTGACTTGTACCTCATGGAGCAAGACCCAATGCCTCTCAAAAGCAAGTTGGTGTGGTGGATTCCATCTAAAAATCCTGACCTCTATGGTGGTGAGAAGGGTCTCCATCTCCACAATTGGATATTTCTAGTCATGCAGTCTCTCGACACTCCATATCTGCAACCTGGGGGCCTCGAGACATGATCTCCTTAGTTATCCCACAAAATGGGAATAACACATTGTAACCTAAAGTATTGATGTAACCAACCAATTTTGTGATCAAAATTCAACAAGGCAATCTTAAAAACATGTTAGTGATCAATTCGAATGAATTCAATGAACTCCCAACTAACTTAATCCTAGGGAATGAAGTAATGATCATCATTGTTCAATATGCAACGACATCATTATTAGGGACCATCTCTATTGATGATTTAGTTTTCATTCTTGTATAAATGTGTATCATTATACTTGAAAAAATAGGAGGGAGATAACATCTTTGATTGCTCTGGTCATCTTGTTTGTAAGATCTAGCCCTACAATTATTTCTTTCACATGAGTACTCGATCCACAATGTTTCTTTAGAAATATTTTATAGTTTTTTTAATTTTACAACATTTCTATATCGGAAATAAATTCTACAATTGAGTAATCATTTGTATCTCTGGTTTGCACTGTATGGTGTGATTGCTCAATTTTTCAATGGTTTAGTGATAAGATTCCACAACTTCTATTGTGTTCACGATTTAGTATCCTCTCTATTTTATGGTGTTCAATATTCCAATGTTAAGTTCATTCCTCATCCAAAATCTTTAAGCTTCCACAATTCACTACAAAAATATTGCTTCAACTAATACATTGCTTTAATTAATGCATGCCATTCCTCAATCATATTAATCCATCACGATCACTTTGGTACTATGTTTTGGTGCAACCCAAGTTGCATTAGTTAACATGTCTCTAGACATATATAGGTCTAGCTTGCATCTACATTTTAGATTTCACTTGGATATTCGTCATAGATATTAGAGCTCATATGGATGTTCCATTGTTTCATTTGTCATTCATAGGTATTTCTTTCAAGTTTGACAAATAGAGAGAATTTGAGCATCAATTTGGACTAAATGCAATATTTTTAATATGTGAAATGAAAATTATCAAAGAAATAACCTCCATAATAGCTATCAGGAAAAGAATAATAGTAGCACAACATGCAAATTGGAAAACCTAATATTGATATTGGAAGTGATAGCAATGTTCATAGTACCACTACAAGGGGGTGACCTCTAAAATAGAAAAACTCTAATATAATGTCAAATAATTCACACCTCTTACATGGATCTTCCCCCCTAGAAATAGATTCTAACAAACCCTAACTATAACCACCATTGGCCCCTACATTAATGAATGGGAAACATTATATTATTGAATTCCAACTACCTAGTGGGACTTATTTAATGAGATCAAATTACATTATTGAGTACACATACTAACTACCTAGTGGTTGTTCTTTAATGATGTCACACTACATTATTACATTATTGAGTACCCACACCAACTACCTAGTGTGCCTTCTTTAATGAGGCCACATGAAATTATTGAGTACACACTCCAACTACCTAGTGGGCCTCATTTAATGAGGATGGCCACCTTACATTAATTGACATCCTAATTATGGCCTCTAGACACAACCAAATCCAATACTCTTCGCCAAGTTCTAGTAGAATGGTCTAAACTATGCTATTTTTCTAGGCCATTGGCTTCAATAAGGAAACATGAAAAATGGAGTGGATCTTGGAGTGGGTGAGAAAAGCCATCTTGTAGGAAACTTGGACAATCCTTTTAAGTACTTGAGAGGACCAATATAACTTGGATATGATATTTTTTATTCTCTTCCACTTGAGAGAGGTTTATATGTATGGTTGGAGACAAAGGAACATTGAGTCCCCTTCCTCATAATTACATTCTAACCAATGTTGATTGACTTATTGTTTCATTCTATTTTGATGCATGACTAGATTTTCCTTGAGTGTAAGAAGGATGTCCATCTATGTGGTCAAAAGTGTGTCCATTGTCGACACCTTAGAGTTGTAAAGAATGTAAGATGTAACATATGGAGGTTTCTATCCATATAATTCCTCATAGGATCTCATGTGGGTGTCGATGTTGCAACCCACCCATATGTGGATATGGGACCCTTCTTTTCTTTTTTGTAGAAAATCCTTACCCCTCCCTCTATTTTAGTGAGGTTTACCTTTGTCTAGATATCCTAGCTCCCTTTTGTGTTAATAGAGATGAGCGTGAAGGAAATTACACTAGTGGATGCTAGTTCAAACCTTTTATCCAAGCTTATGACCCTATTTTTAATCTAGATCACATTATATAAGTTGATGAAGTGATAATTTTAGTTCATTCCTCTCAACACTACTGACCATGAGATTTAAGGTCTTCTTATTTTCCCTATAACTGAAATTTCACATTGTCAAGTCTGAAGCATTATCCCATTGATTTTATTGGAAATAACATGACCCAAGATTTCTCCAAGAGGTATAACATTCATACCATTTAAGTTTCCCAAGTAGTTGCAACCTCCCTTTAGTTAGCCAAGATATTGAGTCCAAGGATCACGACCCAATTTTTTTTTCTACTTATATTTGGTCACCTTTGACTTCAAGAGTTTATATAGGCTTGTCAATTGGGTTTAGCTTGGGTGGTTGGGAGGAATGATTATTATCCTCGAGCTCTTAATGAGTATATTCTTATAATGGCTTCAAGCCCTATTGTTGACCAGCCTTGTGCCCTGAAGATTCTAGGGTTTACCCTGGGTACCATCCTTGAAATGAGAGGAGGTACTCAAGGTGTTCCTCGGGCAGTGTAACCTAGAAAAAAAAAATTATCCAGACCATTTGCATTCCTTCATCATAGAAGTTTTAGATAATTTTCACACATTTTTCTATCCATTTTCCTTATGCTCGCAACTTATATAAGTGCAACTCATAAGCACCCACAGGTTTCTAGTTAGCAACATGCAAGCATCCTTAAAATGGCCCAAAAAAATAAAACAAATGCATAGTGCACATGCTTCAAGAGGATAGTACAGATATCATACACTTCTGCACTCCATATTTTTCTCCCCAATTGTTGGAACCACTTATCAATCATATAAATAGATGGTCCATGGTTGTTAGAGGGGAAACCACAACCTCATGTTGGAGAATTCATTTGATATTTGTTTTCCTTTGGCCATATTATTCTCTCCTTGATTAGAACCATCCATGTTCTGCAAGTCTAATATGATCATGATTTAGTCATCCTCTAATTCCCCTTCCATACTAAAATCATGATCCCTATTTCAATTAAGTTGGATAAATGGTCGAGGCTAGAGGAACTCGGGATCGAGTGATGAAGGTGATTGCAATGAAGCCAAGTATATTTTTTTTTTCATATTTGGATTATTATAATTCCTCCCCCCTGCCCCAAAATTCCATATCTATTCATGTGATGTTAATCTTTGTATGAATTTAGGAATTGTGGTTATTCTAGTTAGCCTTGAACTAATTAGGGTTCAAGCTATTTAAGTTTATATTATTTATTCATTATGCTAAAGTGGATTTGAGGAAGGTTTTGGTTGTTTGATTTGTGTGTAGATATAGGGATTGAATTATGTTGTATTATCCTCTATTCAAATTGTTCACAATGGAAAAGGGTTTAACAACATAACCATAGGTATTGTCATCTTTCCTCCATCTTGCATCCATAATATAATTTATGAACTATGGAAAGTAAGATTGTAATCTTTCGTATGCTCTACTAGTGATATTAACCCACTCACCAAGGGTCTCTATTTAGTATAGACAAATTTCCCTTCAACACTTTTTACCCTCTCATGTTAAGCCTCTCGATTTTATTCATTCTATCACATCTATTTCTTTAAAGTACCCACAATTCACCACTATATCTTTTCTTAAATTATTTTGACCTAAGCATATGCATTGGAGGGTATTCAAAATCAACCTCACTTAAATTATTATTACCTGGGCTTATCTCCCATGTTTCATTGAAGAAAGTGTGACCACGATCTCTTCACTTGAAAAATTGTGACCTAGGCTTATCGTCAATGTTTCAATGAAGGAAGTGAGACCCAATCTTGTCACCTAGATAGCCAAAGATAGACCATGCCTCATTCTTCTTCAAATTTCCAAGGGTGAATATCAAGTGCTTTAGGAATTTGTACTCATTTCACCTAAGATGAAGTTGTTTCCTATCCTCACGTGAGTATCTTGTCCTCACACAAAAGGCCATGACCCCATGCTATCACATATCTTAGTTGTAACACCCCTAGTGCATAGTAGATGTTCTACTAACTCTAGTTTTTGTTAGTTATTAGTTGTTTTAAACATTTTGATGTTGTTTAGGAGATGATGTTTTAGACTCATTATCCCCATGTTTTTTTTCCCTCTATTAATGTTGACCTCATATGTGGTTACTTAATGATTTTTATGAGTATTTTATCGATGGAATATGATGAGAATTTATTTAATAGAAATGTTGATCATTGATGTTGCTTTGATGATGGCACATGCATGTACTCCTAATGATGTGCATTCTTAAAATGATGAATTTTAATCCATGATGATGATGATTCATGCCGCATATATATTGGCATTACTGGAAAATATAACCTCTTTTAGGTTGTGAATTGATGAAGAAGTTGGGAATTGCATCTAATGGAAAGGGGTTCATGTTCAATGAGGGTAACAACCTGATCCTAGTGCCTAGGGATACTTGGGAAGGGGAATGACTTTAAAATTCCTACTAAAGTTAACCAGGGTAAAAAGGACAAGGGAATGTGGTGTAGCTTACTTTTACCCATCGTGTGGCACTTGTAATATTACACATAAGAATAACTTCTCCCCACATATGATTTGGTACAAAGGGAGGGAAGCCCAAGATCCAATAATAGGATAGAGTTGTTACAATTTAGAGATATTAGAAAATATTTTCCTCCCTTTAGAATGGGGTTAGCCTAGGAAGGATATTCTAAGAATTACACCTAAGGAAAAAACCAATGTTTCGAATTGTGTAATCAAAAGAATAGACTTATAGTTTATCTATCCTAGTATGTGTGGATTAATGAGTTTGGGAGTCTACATGATCAACTGAGAGTACTAATGCTTATTTGTGCCTATCAATAGTTAATTTTGAGCCCTTGGGACACCACTTATGTGTATGATACTTTCCTGACTAGGTGTATTCATTCAAGGATAAGATGGTGTTGATATGAAATATTGTCTTAAGTTCTTTAAATCAACCTCACGAGGATAAATACCCCAACATTTTTAAAGAGGTGGTACTCCTCTATTTCAAATAAATTACATGAATATAAAAATGTTTGAGAAAAGACCATGATTATTCTTGAAATAAATATCCACGTGCAAAGAATACTTGATTAGGGAACATGTATCTTATAAGAAGCAAATATTTACACTATGGTACAAGATTATAAACCAAAAGAGTATGCATTAAAACAAGACAACATTTGCATCACATCATTCATCAAAGTAGAACACAATATTCAGCAAAAGGGAAAGGAAAGTATGGACCACATATAACAGAGAACTCTAAATGATCATTTCATTAAACCCAATAAATATTTTGATAGACACACATCTGAATCTCATGCTTAAATTTAAAGTATTGAGAAATCAATAATGTTATGTCCCAAACTAGTTCTCTGGGAACCTCAAAAAATAATAGATGTCTTTAAATAAATAAGCAGTAATGTCTTGGGTTACAAATAAAATAAATTGTGTTTGTCCTTCAAAGAGGACTGGGATAGGGCTCCCGCGGACCATAAAATGAAAGAGAGACTTGAAAGACAAAAGAGAAACAATAGAGGGTCAACCTTAGGTTTCATAGGTTGTCAGGAACAAAAAAGGAAAAATGACAAATGACTGAAGAAGAAAGATGGCAAGGGAAGGAATAAGGTTGTTACTTGACTTACTATGATGGAAATTTTTGAACCATTTACTTGATTATTGAGGCATCCTTTGTAGATGGTTTCTATTTTGTTGGAGGTGGCATAATCGTTGTAACCGCTTCATATTTATCTGTCTCGATGATATTAACCAATTCTTTTGTTAACCATTTTTCTGTATACTCCCTCATCGGAGCAACCATTATTTTGTGCTTGGTTTTTATTTCAAATAATTCATTATTCATTTCTCTTAAATCAATACTCAATTGCCGCAATGTGTCCTCGATATGATCATTCTTAATTTTTTATCAGGCAAGCCACCTTTCTACCTCATCTTCGAAGAATTCAACCGAGTCACTAAACTCATTTTCCTATAAAAAATTTAATAGTTCTAGTTGTTCCAATAGTTGATATTTAGACATAAGTATGGAATCCATTAATAAATTAGGTCCATTTAATTCTTTTGTAAGATCAACAATTTTTAGAAATAGGTCACCCCTCTTGATTTTTACAACATCTAACTAAGACAACATTTCTCTGAAACATTTAATGTTTTTCTGCCAGCAAGCGCTAATCCACTTGATTCGAATATCGGAGGAAAGGTTTTGTTCTCTTATGTGGTTGTCACTTAGGCTTGAGACTTTTTATGCAAATATTCCCACAGGTTCCTTGTAAAAACCTTCATCGTTCTCTTACTCCTTTTGGAAATATTCTCTAAATTGCATAATCCTTGTTGAAAAAATGGTTGAACTTTGTGCTAGCCCCTAGATTTCAAGGATTTGGTCCATTATATTTTGGATACCATATCAAACATATTTTCTAACATCCAACAACATACTGAGGAACCTTTTGATTTGATATTGCTTTCCAGGACATCCTCAACGGTAAGTATTGGCATAATTGTAGTTAAAGGTTCAACAAACAATGGTTTTGGAATTAGAGATTTCACTAATTCCTTTATTCTTTATTTTAAAATTAATTTTTCTTTTTCAATATAAAAAATGGATTATTTTAGTGCTTCCCTAGTTTCCTCCTGAAATTGTATGATTTTTTAGGGTGCAACCCCCTAAAAATCAATTTTTTATTTCCATTTTTCATAAACTTTCTTATTTTTTATGTTAACCTTCTCTATTAACAAATTATTAGAATTTTTATGGTACCTCGCATGGTGAAGTGTGACAGATTCTTCTCCAAATATTTATGGATCTTGGGTTAACATAGCCTCAACAATTTCCCTAGTTTCTAGCATTGATCTTTGGTCTGACCAGTTGGGTTATTCTATCACTTCGTCTACATCCATAGCTCAGGCACTTTTCTCAATTCTAGATATCTCCAGTCTTGTTTTATGAGTTTCTCTCTTTCTTTTAATAGGAGTATATACAACATGTAATTTTTTCAAAATTTTCTTCGTAGGGTCTTGATCACCACTATCATTTGAATTTATG
Source organism: Picea engelmannii (assembly GCA_009831015.1). NCBI lineage: Eukaryota > Viridiplantae > Streptophyta > Pinopsida > Pinales > Pinaceae > Picea > Picea engelmannii. Next base: position 41,768 of record ML830022.1, on the reverse strand, counting down.
GATGGTGTTTTTCTTGGTTCTAGACCACTACTTCTAGGTTTTGTCTTACATAAGTGCCTCTCTGTGAAATACTGGATGAATTAGGGTTTTTTCTTGTTGCCTTTCTTCCCTTTTGTCTGTAGCACTCATTAGTGATAGCCAGTTCTTCAACATCATTCAGGGCTTCTTCACTGGAGGCCTCGGGGAGATTTTGATTTTCTCCTCCTCCTTCCTTGAATTGTTCAAACTTTAAAAAATAAGAAGAGTATCCCACCATGAACATGTGTGCAAAACATAGGTCCTTAGGGTCGAAACCCTCAATGCATTGAGCTTCCTTTAAAACAAGTTGATCAAACTAACCTGCAAATTCATCCAAGTGAGAAATATGCTTGACAACAATTTCCCCAACTCTCCAGGGTAGTGGAATGAACTAATTCTTTATTTTTTCATTGAAGAAGTGTGCCCACTATTTATATTGTTTACAAACTTTTATGACAAAGAGACTATCATATACATAAAAGGAGAGCAAGAAGGGTTTCCCTTGGAAACCAAATAGTCTAAAAAAAATGAAATCCTCCATAGTCTCAAAAACTTATTTCTTGGCGAGAAAGGAGACAGCCTCTAGTGACAGTCTCGATGTAGAAGGACCAAATATTATTATTTTTAAATAAAAAATAAAACTATTGTGGACCACATAGAAATTATATTGAGATTTATGTCTCCATAAAGCTGGATATCGGACATAAATTGGTTCCACCTTGAAATAAACACTCCTTTCCCTCGATGAGTCTTCTAATATGTGGTAGTAGGCTATAGAATATACCAAATAAGAAGTCATATATATATTTTTGGTCTTTCTCAAACCACCGAGTTGAAATGATATCTCATTTGAAATAATTCAGCCCCAGTCAATCAGGGTGTATTTGTGAACAACAAAGTGGAGAATATAAACATTGTGTTTCATCACATAGGTCATGAAATATAGTCCAATTATTCAGGAAAAAACCCAAGTGAATTCTTTGTACAGGTATTTCAAAGAACTTACCTCAACCCGAGTGGAACTACTATCAGTTCTCGGGCTAGCGAGATAGTCATCAAGGAGCTCTACTCCTCCTTGGTGTTATTTAATAAATTCATATGATTCCTCATTTTTGAACTAAATGGTGGAGTTTGGGAGTCACAACATTCTCATGAAAAATGGAGTCAAGGAGATGGGTGGATTTTCGTGGACTTGGATAATTCTTCTTTATGTATCAAACTTATTTGTGCACTCGAGAACTAGTTCTTTGAAATCCATCACCTCAGGCACATGGCTGACCAATGCTATGCCTAAACTCCAAACTTGGTTTGTTTCCTTCTCTATGAGGGAAAGAGCCCGATACCACTTGTAATCTTGTGACCACTAGAATTGATTATCTTCTTGTCCAAGAGTGTTAAGTGTGTCTCTACAATACAAGTCCTTTCTTCTATTTTACATATCTTTACACCGCTTTCTCTTCTTACAAATAGGTGGCGCTAATATCGATATAACCTTTTTACAGCATGAAATATTGACCCTTTATTAAATTTATTGTGTTTCCTTGATTATTAACCACCATAGATCTTATTTCAAAGTTTCCATCTTGCACGGTAATATTTAGAATTTATTATAAAGCTTTACAAAATCTTTACCACTTTAATAACGGTATTAGGTTCACACAAGTGATAGTTGACATGGTGGAGGGGAAGTAAATGTTCATTGGGAATGGTGATGTGATGTTGGAAAACATCAAAAGTGATTAAGTATGGAGGTGCAAAGATGGAAATGGAAAGTGAAATATGGTAAATGCAGGACTGCGAGATGCGGGACATGAGCATGGAGAATCGAAAAGGTAAGAAGAGAGGATTCATGCATCTAGAATACCAAAATAAACTAAGTATAATAAAAGGCCATTATGCGTGTCACAAAAGTGGATGGGTCATTTTGGATAGCAAGGGATTGCAGGTTGTGAAATAGGAGCATGAGGGAAAAAGTTAATGGAGTGGAAGGTTTTCCTGCATCCGCAATCAAGAAAATTGGTTAAGTATAAAAGGTAAATGGTGCAATTTGGAGGACATGGAAGTAGAAAGATCATTCTAAGTGTTGTGTGATTGTGGTTTGCGGGACATGGGAATTTGTGGGACATGGATGGATTGGTATCCTCCAACTGGACTCCTGCAACACATAAAAATGACTAAGTGTTGGATTCATGAAAAGTGACTAAGTATAGACTCATGGGTTTACAAGTTTGCGGACCTGGGAATTTGATGGTAGTCTGATCCGCAACCCATGTTTCAAAAAGAAAAATGACTAATTAAAGTATATACAAGGAATATAGGAAGGAAAGGAAAAAGACTAAGGATGGATATGTATGTACCAAGGTTGATGAAATAATGTATATCAACATTCAGCTCCATGTGTGGGAAAATGACCCCCTATGGGTTGTTAAGAATCCATAATATTCTTTCATTGGGAAAATGGAGTTGAAAAAGAAGAGAAAAGGGAAAAAGGGAAAAAAGATAAATTGATGAAGAATATACAAAGGAGTATAGAAAGACTATGTACATACTTTGGCTAAGGGGATTAACAGAAGAAATTCTTAGAGAGGGAAATACATCCTAAAATGATTATTTCCTTAACTAGGGAAATAGCTTACTTCTCAATTATTGAGTAATTTAGTTCATAATCATGCAAGGTCTTACCCATGAAAGCAATTGGAAGTTCTTATGATTTTTCATTTTTTTGGGTAAGGATTGAGGCAATAGTTTCTTATGAAGCAAATGAATATAATATGCAATCTTTATCAAATTCAAGGCTAAAAAGAATAGGGGAAGTAATAATGGCACGCTTAATTTCTATGAAATCTTTTTGAATATCTGGTGTCCATTCAAATTCCTGATCCTTCATCAATAATTTATTTATTGGCTAGACAATTGTAGCATAATTTAGGACAAACCTTCGGACATAATTTATCTTTCCAAAGAAATATTGTACTCATTTTCTTGATGTAGGTGGATTCATGTTATTTATCGCATTAACTATCTCTAGATCAATTTATATTCCTTATTTTCTCACAACATGATCCAATAGTTTTCCTTCTAATATGGAAACCATTATTTTTTTTAGATTCAAATATATTCCATACATTATGCATCTCTCAAAGACTTTTATGAGATGTTTGAGATGTCTTTCCCTTAGCTTTGAATGAACTGTCAAATCATCTTGGTAATTTTCCAAAACATTTCCAATTAGATCTTGGAAAGTATGGTCCATCTCTCTTTGGAAAGTTGCTCTTGCATTCTTTAATCAAAATGGCATACTAACATAACCATGCATTCTCCATGGTGTAATGAATGTAGTTTTTGGTTGGTCTTCCTCAACTACAAGAACTTGATAATATCCATAAAATACATCCAACGTAGCCATTAGTGCAGAACTAGTGACCTGTTGCAATAACATCTCCATATTTGGGAGTGGGTAGTTAACTTTAATACTTGCTTGATTGAGATCTCTCAAATAAAGACAAAGACATAGTTCTTCATTCTTTTTTCTTACTACCACAAGATTCGAAAGCCATTTTGAGTGTCTAATTGAAAAAATTATAACATCTTTTTTTAGTTTTTCCAACTCCATCTTTATTAAGGGATTCAATTTGGGATTTATCATTCTCAAAATTTGCTTGAAAGGCTTTGATCCCTCTTTGAGTGGTATAACATGTTGGAAGATAGATTTCTCATATTCCTTTAAATCATCATAACTTGAAGAAAAAATGTCTTGAAAATTCATTGAATAACAAGGTATATTTCTCTATTTCTTCAATGGTGCAACTAGTCCCAAGATTTATGTATTTTGGAGAATCATGTGTACCAATATTGATTTTATGTGTCTCTTGAACCTTCCTAATAGATGGTTCCTCTTTTGGATCCAAGATCTTTATTTGATCATCTATTGTAAAAAGAGATTCTTAACTAACATAATTCTTAGGAGAGACTACAAGATTTTGATCACAAATTTATTTTTGAGAATATCGACTTTCTTTTGAATCATCTAATGACGTTGAATCATGGTCTATGAGGAATTTTGCAATATGTTAATCGTTTTCAAAAACCTGCCAATGCTCTTGATTATCAGGTATTGAAGGCCAAAAGATTGTCTTAACATGAAAAGTACTATGATTATGAGAATCATATGAATTGAAGAGGGATGCAGCAACTACCAACGAATAGAATTTTTTATTATTTTCTCAAAGAACAAAAGAAATATTAAGAGAATTAAATGAATCCATGAGTTCCCATACTCTTTCTGCATATTTTTTCAATTTTTTTTTTTTGATTCTATATTTTTTCTTGATATGATTGATAACCAACTCTAAATCACAAGTCACCACCATATTTTATACTTTCATTTGAAGGGAAATAATTAGTCCTTGGATTAATGCTTCATATTCAGCTTCATTATTGGACAAGGGAATTATAATCTGATAGCATGTGGGTAGATGCAAAATTGAGGACTTCTGAAAAAAAATACCAATTCCAATTCCAGAATTAGAACAAGCACCATCAAATGACATTTTCCAAAAACCTTGGAAATAATTTTCTTCATCTTTCTTAAGTGGATTTATTTGTTCTGTACTAAAAACAATACAATTTACAATTCCGGCATCAACATAGTTTTGCATCATTTTAGTTTCTTTCTTCTTGAATGATGTTGGCTTTCTGTTCTCTCAAGGAACTCTAATCATTGTTCCATCTTTATTTGGAAGCATCATGCAAATCCCATAATTCATTATATACCCTCTGATTAATGAACACCAGTCTCTTCCTAGACAACACCATATGTTAGAGGTAAATCAACCACTATGATAGTAAAGATTGTTGTAATACAAGGTGTTGCACTTATCCATGCACACAAATCTTTAATTTCTCCATAAGATGGGACTTTTCTTAAATCAATGGCATATATTCTTTCACTGGTTTCATAGTGTTTCATACATTCCATTCTAAGAGCTTCCATTATTGATAGTGGCATGATATTTTTAGTGGCTCCACTATCCACCAGACAATTGTGTGGTTTGAAATCATGATTTTCAAAAGATATGTAAATGGTGGGACTTTTCCCCTTGGACTTACTGATGTATTATTTTGTCGTTGCCTTGTATTCATCACAACTACCTCTATTATTGAATTTGTATCATTATGTATCTTCAAAAGATTCTCTCTTTGTTGAGGTATCTTGACTACCTCCATGAATGGTAAAGTAATTTGAAGCTTAGCTAATTCATCAACTAGATTATAATTCATTTGTTGTGGAGTCTTCGTTTGATTAACAGTTGGTTATTGTTTTGTTGGCTCTAGAGTGTTAGATTTTGCTTTTGCTTTTCCAGGTTGTTCCCTTGTATTGAATTTATTTACTTGTGTTCTGGTCTGAACAAAATTGTCTTGTGAATACTTAGGATCCTCTTGTTCATCAAAAATATAAAAATATGTAGAACCTTCATGCATTTTTACTAATTCCAAAACTTCATCTTGGTTACTGAATGTTTCTTGATCAAAATTTTCCTCTTCTACATTTTCTTCTAGCACAACAACATTTGGATTTGGAACTCCAGGTGCTCTTGGTCTATGTTCTTCAATTCTATCATTTCTTATCCTTTGATTAGGTAATGGAGCTCTCATATTTGGATTTGGTGGAATGAGATTATCATCTCTCTTGAGCCTAGTTATCTCATTCTACATTTGTCTAATTGTTTTTCTCATTTTAGCAATCTCTATCTTTTGTATTGTTTCTTGGGAAGCTCCAGGATAATTTCTCACATCAGGGGGAACACCTTGGAAAATTCCTCCCCCAATTGCTCGATTTTCAGAACTTCTAGAAGTAGATGGCCCTTGAGGTGAAATTGACAGACTAGTCATTTGTCTTTGTACATTTCCAATAAATTATATTTTTATAACATCTGAATATGATAGGAAAATTTGGGCGTTGCCCTTTTGGTATTTGGTTCAACATTTTAAAGAATCATAAATTAAAATCCTTGATTATTTCCCTTTTTTTTAGATGGATTTAGGTAAACTGAGTAAGTAGAGTATGATATGCAATAGGTTGGGCATACATAGTCATGAACATACTTTCAAAAAAATCAAATGAACTAATTGATTGAGTTGGGAAGGAAAGATACCATTCATAGGTTGAACCTATCAAAGTTTGCAAAAAGAATTTGACCATTACATCATCATGTTCAATAAAATGAATATCTTAAATGCTTAAAAAATGATCCATATGTTTTTTGGATCCATAATCCCATCACCTGAAAAGATAGGTAAAAATCCTTTTGAGGAAAGGTTGGCAATGTGTGTTGTTATCCATGTAAATTGAGTGGACTGGACCTAGCCCTTCTTCTTGGGTTTATTTTTCTGTCATTTCTTTCTCTTTCTTCATTAGGAATTTTGTTTATTTCCTCTTGGTCACCCATGATTAGTATCTCACTTGTCAGAACTTGAACTTTGGGCAACTTCGTGAATCAAAAGTTTCTTACTTTTACTTCTTGTTAATGGACCCTTGTATTATTCCAACTTTTAGATTTACAGGTGTCTTCTTTGTCTCAAGACTATTGCTCTTTCTTCCTCTCGAGAAAGAACTTCCCAAGTTCTCTCAAGTTCCACATGACTCCTTGTTGTTATGATTGTTAGGTCATACAACTAGTGTAGGACAATCCTTTGATCTCTTAATCCAATTTTTATTTGGGATTGGTTGGGTTCATGTAGAGTCATTAAATTTTTTATCAATGAAAACAACCTTTTTTTCAAGTCCCCAGTATGGTCGCCAATTTTTTTTATCTAAAATATTGTCTTATGGTCTTTAAAACAACCTCACGAGGATACATCCTCCTATTTTTTTAAAGAGGTGTTACTCCTCTATTTCAAATAACATAGAAGAATATAAAAATGCCTGAGAAAGGACTAGGATTATTCTTTAAATAAAAATTCACATGCAAAGAATACTTGAGAAGGGACCGAGTATCTTATAAGAAGCAAATATTTACATGTTACAAGAATATAAACCAAAAGAGTATGCATTAAAATAAAACAACATTTCCATCACAACATTCATCAAAGTAGAACACAATATTCATCAAAAGGGAAAGGAAATTATGGACCACATATAACAAAGAACTCTAAATTATCATTTCATTAAACCTAATAAATATTTTGATAGACACACATCTGAAATCTCATGCTTAAATTTAAAGTCTCGAAAATCAATAATATTATGTCCCAAACTAGTTCTCTAGGAAGCGCAAAAGATAAAAGATGTATTTAAATAAATAAGGGGTTACAAATAAAATAAATTGTGTTTGTCCTTAAAAGAGGACTAAGATGGGGCTCTTGTGGACCATAAAATGAAAGAGAGACCTGAAAGAAAAAAGAGAAATAGTCTAGGGTTAGCCTTAGGTTTCACAAGTTGTTGGAACAGAAAAGGGAAAATGACAAATGTTTGAAGAAGAAAATGGCAAGGGAAATAATAAGGTTGCTACTTGACTTACTGCGACGGAAATTTTCGAACGATTTGTTTGTTTGTTGAGGTGTCTTTTTTATATGAATGTTGTTGTGTTGGAGGTGGCATAACCGGTGTAACCGCTTCATGTTGATCTATGTTGGTGACATTAACCAATGATTTTGTTAACAATTCTTCTATATACTCCCTCACCAGAGAAACCATAATTTTGTGCTTGGTTTTTATTTCAAATAAATCATTCTCCTTTTATCTTAAATCAATACTCAATTGTTGCAATGTGTCTTCGATATCATCATTCTTATTTATGTATCGAACAAGCCACTTTTCTACCTCATCTTCGAACAATTCAGCCGAGTCACTAAACTCACTTTCCCGTGCAAATTTTAATACTTCTAGTTGTTCTAATAGTTTATCTTTAGACATAAGTATGGTATCCATTAATAAATTAGTGCCATCTAATTATTTTGTAAGATCAACAAGTTTTAGAAATAGGTCACCCCTCTTGATTTTCACAACATCTAACTCAGACAACATTTCTCTTAAACATTTAATCCTTTTCAGCCAGTAAGCATTAATCTGCTTCATTCGAATACTAGAGGGAAGGTTTTGTTCTCTTCTGTGGGTGTCGCCTAGGCTTGATATTTTTGCTGCAAATTTTCCCACAACTTCCTTGTAAAAACATTCATCATTCTCTAAGTCCTTTTGAATATATTCTCTAAAATGCATAATCCTTGTTGAAAAATCGGTTGAGCTTTGTGCTAACTCTGAGATTTCAAGGATTAGGTCTATTATTTTTTGGATACCATCTCTAACATATTTTCTCACATTTAATAGCATTCTGGAGGAACCTTTCAATTTTATACTACTTTATGGGACATCCTCAATGGTAAGTGTTGGTCAAATTGTAGTTAAAGGTTCAACAAACAATGGTTTTGGAATTAGAGATTTCTTTAGTTCCTTTATTCTTTCTTTTAAAATTAAATTTTATTTCTCAATATCAAAAATGGATTCATTTAGTGCTTCCTCGATTTCCTCATGAAATTGTACGATTTTGTAGGGTGCAACCCCTTGAAAATCAATTTATGATTTCCATTTTTCATAAACTTTCTTATTTTTCATGTTAACTTTCTCTATTAACAATTTCTTAGAATTTTTATGGTAGGTTATGTGGTGAAGTGTGATAGATTGTTCTTCTAAGATTTATGGCTCTTTTTTAACCAAAGCCTCAACAATTTCCCTAGTTTCCAACAACTTTGCTCTAACCAACTAGGTTTTTCTATCACTTCATCTACATCCATAGCTCGGGAACTTTCCTCAATTTCAATTATCTCCAATCATGTTTTATGAGTTTCTCTCTGTCTTTTAATAGAGTCTATATAACATGTGATTTTTCCAATTTTTTCTTTGCAAGGTCTTTATCACCACCGTCATCACAATTTTTAGTTGGTTCTTTTCTTGGTTCTAGACCACTACTTCTAGGTGTTTTTTTTACAGAAGTGCCTCTCTGTGAAATACTAGGTGAATTGATTTTTGCCTCTCTACCCTTTTTTTTGTAGCAATCATCAGTGCTAGTGAGTTCTTCAACATAATTTAGGGCTTCTTCAATTGAGGCCTCATGGAGATTTTGATTGTCTACTCCTCTTTCCTTGAACTGTTCAGACTTACAAAAATAACAAGAGTGTACCACCAGGGATGTGTGTAGAAAATAGGTCCTTAGGCTTGAAACCCTCGATGCATTGAGATTCCTTTAAAACAAGTTCATCAAATTGACCTGTAAATTCATCCAAGTGAGAAATATGCTTGACAAAAATTTCCCCAACTCTCCAGGGAAGTGGAATGAACTACTTCTTTATTTTTCCGTTGAAGAAGTGTGCCCAGTGTTTATACTATCTGCACACTTCGATGACAAAGATTCTATTAGATATATAAAAGGGGAGCAAGAAGGGTTTCCCTTAGAAACTGAATAGTCTTAGAAAAATAAAATCATCCATAGTCTCAAAAATTCCTTTCTCGACGAGAAAGGAGGCAGCCTCTAGTGACAGTCTCCATGTAGGAGGACCAAAGATTAATTTTTTGAAATAAAAAATAAAACTATTGTGGACAACATAGAAATTGTATTGGGATTAATGTCTCCATAAAGTTGTATACCAGATAGAAACTGATTCCACCTTGAAATCAACACTCCTTATGCTCGACAAGTCTTCCAAGATGTGGCAGTAGGCTATAGCGTATACCAAATAAGAATTCATATAGAATTTTTGGGTTTTTCTCAAACCACCTAGTTGAAATGATATCTCATTTGAAATAATCCATCCCTAGACAATCATGGTGTCTTCATGAACATCAAAATGGAGAATCTAAACAATATATTTCAACAGAGAGGTTGTGGACTCTAGTCCAATTATTCGGGAAAAATCCAGGTGAATTCTTTGTACAGGTATTTCAAATAACTTACCTCGAACTAAACGGAACTGTTATCATCCCTTGGGCTTGCGAGATAGTCCTGAAGTAGCTCTACTCCTCCTCAATGTTCTTTAAGAAATTCATTTGCTTCCTCATTCTTGAATTGCATGGTGGGGTTTGGGAGTCACAACATTCTCCTGAAAACTGAAGGAGTCAAGGAGATGGGTGGCTTCCCCTGGAATTGGATAATTCTTCTTTATGTATGGAACTTATATACGTACCAAAGAACTAGTTCTTTGAAATATGTGACCTCATGCACACAGTCAACCAATTTTGTGGTGAGGAATTTTGTCCCACATCCGCAATCAAGAAATTGGTTAAGTATAAAAGGTAAATAGTACAATTTAGAGGACGTGGAAGTAGAAAGGTCATTATGAGTGCTTCGGGATTACGGGTTGCAGGACATGGGCATTTGCGAGATAGGGATGGATTGGTCTCCTACAACGGTATCCCAAAACAAATAAAATTGACTAAGTGTTGGATTCATGAAAAGTGACTAAGTATAGACTTACAGGTTTGCAAGTTTGCAGACCTGGGAATTTGATGGTAGTTTGATCTGCAGCCCACATTTCAAAGAGAAAAATGACCAAGTAAAGAATATACAAGGAATATAGGAAGGAAAGGAAAAAGAGTAAGGATGGATATGCATGTACCAACATTGATCAGCAAATGTAGATCAACATATGGTAGTAAGATCGTTGCAGAGGAATGTCGCGACCAAGTATGTTTCCTAACTAATTGAGGGTATGCCTTAGGGGCTTGGGTGGGTAGAAAAATTTATGTACACCGTAACTATGAGAGGTTTTTGGGGGTGCTACTAATCTAGAGTCACTCCACCACACTTTGGTTGGCCAGTTGAATGCTCAATCTTTGGAATGTTTTTGGGAGTTGTGTGATTTATTTGTAGAGTGTTATTCATATTCTTATTTGCCTCACCTCATTGAGATTGAGCCCTACTCAAAAGGAAATACTTGGTTAAGGTAATTACATTGGTTGGATGGAAAATTGATCCTTTGGTTTGAATCCCCCCCCTCAACACCTCCCCTCCAGTTAGCAAACTATTTGTGAATCACTAGTTTGGACCCACATATGAACTTTGATGAGGTGAAGGACCTACAATTAGGGGAAGTTTGAGGTAAAAAATGGGCCTCGAAACAAAAATTGTACTATCAAAATCAAATTTAAAATAACCAGTCACATTTTAAATAATGGCATCATCCATTATGGTTGAGTTGGCATTGTTCGATTTAAAATTGCTTATTTTCCAAATTCTAAATGGTGGATGAAAACCGATAGTTAATTATGGAAGTTTGTTGACGAGTCTTAATTTTCCTGACAACAGTAAGGGGTAATCCTCGGTACATGGTCCCAATTAGACTATGTACCATTTGGTTTAGGAGACCCATCCGAAATTTGGCTTGGCTACCATTGTTATTTTGGGGGTTTTCGGCCGGTTACGGTTCGATTTACCAATGCAGATGGATGATGAATGGATATGCAATGAAAATATGTAGATCAAGATTATTTATTGAAAGCAAACTAATCTATTACTAATATATCCTAACCTATCCTAGCTAGGAGCACACTAAAGTAACCCGTGAGTTGTAAATGAGACTGAGCTCTACATAAAACTTCCACACAAGTAGCTGAAATAAAAGAGCAGAACCATAAACAAGTGCATATATATATATATATATATATATATAACCAGAGCAGTCTAAATTATATCAATGCATACATTAACAACTCAACAATCTCAGGACTTAAAGATATGTGAAAGAATACTTAAAACTGTAGATGAACATAGAATGCATAAGATTAATCCATAAACAAACAAGCATTCTTACATTCCATGTGAACATCACACATCTCCACTTGAAATAGTTCACAACAAAGACAACTTCACACATAAATCTTCTTTCTTCAAAAAACTGGCCCTCGAGACTTCTCAATATTCATTAACAAAGTATAATTTCTTGAATTAGTTCTTGAACCTACAAAATGGGCAACTTCCCTCTTTTATACATTAGTTTGTAACTCATGCATGACTCTTAGTTTTATTCCTTAAAGAAGTTGTTACAAAACTGGTTTGGTTTCCCTTTTCCTAATGACAAGTGTACAATAAAGACAAAATTAGAGTCAATTGGGAAAAAGACAAAACAAGAAACAAGTGGTAACACCTTCTAGCCACTATTTTGTATTTATTAAAGGATTTTTCTCCCTGAGGTATGTTGTCCATACTTCAAGCTAGTTATATAGGGATATTCCTTCGGTAGGTTAGTTGTTCTAGTGCTACATTTTGCATGGCAGTGTTGTCTTCAAGGGTGCTCATGTCTTTTAACAGTGTTTCCATGAATGATTGTATCATGGTGTGCAATTTTACAGGTTGTAGGAGATGTTTCTCTATTAGATCTATGGAAACTGTGGTGGCTGCTTCGACAACTTCTTTTCTGTGATTTGTGCTATCATGCACCTTGTCTACTAGCTCTTCTATTACTATATTTTTACCAAGCTCATCCAACTGAGGTAGTCGAATACCCTTAATCAATTCATGTGCAGTTTTGTGTATCTTTGAGCATATTGCCATCAATTTAGTGACCTCATTATCTGCTCTTTTCCCTACTTTTTGGCAATGGTATAGTGCATACACATCTATCTTCCTTTCTGATGTCGATGGTCAATACAACTTGGTTGGTGCATCAATATTTTCTGCAAACCATCTGTCAATGTCGTTGATTCCCTCTCGGATTGTGTTGAACTAAATCAGTTTTGTTTGTATCTGGTTGTTTTTCTCTATGATCATAGTTAATGATTGTTGGAAGAGGTGTATGTGAGTGTACATGTCTATAATAGCCTCTTCCAATTCTCTCTTAGCCTTCTCAACACTGGCTTTGAAATTTCCCATATTGCTTTAATCTATTTTCACTTGTTGGGGTCTTTCTTCCATCTCTCTGATCTTTGCTTCTTTCTCTTTGTTTTGTTGACATAGTCTTTGAATGTTGTTCTTGTTAGCATTCATGAATGTTATTCCAACTAAGGCAGTGGCTATTGGATTATCACTTACATATCTAGTCATGGGGACTTGTGTGAGAACTGGGATCGACAACCCTTGAGTGGTAGGCACTTTCTTTATTTGTTCATGCACGATCTTACCAGTCTTACTGCCATAGGTGAAGCTCCTCATATGGAGTTCTTCACTTGGTTGAAATGGGGTCCAAAGTCCTAGTCCCTAACCAGTAAACAGAGTCTAAGTGCTCATTCTTGTCGTTGATGTCTCAAGGAGGTCGATGTCCATTGGTTGAGTGGTGTTTCTGGATTTGACATATTTATTTTTCCTCTCTTATTATGCTTCTTTGGATAATATCTCTACTTCATATCTCATTGATTTACCTACCGCTGATTAATTTTCTACTTCCTTTTATGTATCTTCCTTTGCTTCTACTTCAGCCTTGTCCTTCTCTGCTTCAAGCTTTCACTTCTTCTTGGAAGCATCATTCTTCTTCTTAGAGACTTTCTCCTTTTGTCTCATTTTCTTGTATATTTGGGCTTCATATTCTTTTGTTGAAACTGAATGTATGGAAACAGAAGGGGGAGATGACCTCTCATTTGTTTCTTCTATTGCTTTTCGTTTGGCTTCCTCTTTTGCCTTTTCTTCGTCTATGATTTTTCCTATAGGTTGGCCTCTTCTGTTGAAGATCACTTCATCATAAGTACGTGCATTTCAGTGCACCTCTTCTTCATCCCAGATGTCTATCATGTGTTCCCATAGAAGGCCTGCCTTGTAGCAATAGTCTTTTACGACCCCTTTCAAATCATGTCTAAATATTTCTTCTTCGAAGTGGTAAGAAAGCGGGGTATCTTCTTCTTCCTATGCTTGCTTAGTATTTGAGAAAAAGTAGTTTATAATGTAGAGTGGTAATGGTGCCCATATAGCCTTCTTATCTCGATACAAGGCTCCCCCACCTCGTGGATTACTGTTTGATATGTTAATTCCTGGAGAACCAGTCTATCTTGCACAAGTTGTGGGAGGAGGTGAGGAGCTTTTGTGGAACCATATATTCTTATGTAAGTTCCATGTTCTAAGAGGAACCAATCCATGTTTCTCTTGATTACTATGATTGCCTTGTCTATCATGCACAGTGGAGGAGAGCAGAATATGAACTCATATAAAGGAGTCATGAAATGTTCACACACTTTCTGGTATTTTGTCCAACATTTATGCTCCCATAACACTTTACAATAGACATGGACTGGTTGGTCTGAAGGTTTCCACTTCCATCCCATTTTGGCGTACCGATGAGCCACACACATAGTATCCAAAAAATATGAGGCCATGTGGAAACTGGGGAAGCTTCCTGGTTGGACTTCGGAGATGACTGTGATATCTTCATCTATATTGGAAGACGATATATCACCCAAATTGAATGATGCCCCCTCGTCTTCACAATAGTAGATTAATGGCAGATATAACAAAGAGAATTAGGACTCATCTTGTTCTTCGTAGAGTCAGTATAACATGGATACCATGTACTGGTATGGCTTCCTTAAGGCGGTCATGGGGTAGCCTCCTTTATGTCTGTGTTTGAACTATTTTTCCATCTTGTACCACTTGGGGCACAATTCTTTGGTAGTGTGCTTGAATTCATCAAGCAGATTGTTGTCCAACTTCTTCATTCCCTTCTCCAGATGGTAATATTTAGCTAAGTCTGCAGGTTGGAAAGATGTTATTGGTTCCCCTCTAGTGTTGCAAACGTGTATGTTTCCTAGGTCTATGTACTTTAGGATCTAGTAGATTGTGTCAACGCATGGAAAAATAACAGCTCGGGATGAAACTTTGAATATCCTTGATTTTCTAATGTTTTTGAAGACTTTCAACTCATCCAGATCTTCGGCATCAATGGTGTAGTTTTTCTTCTTGAACATTTGGTATACTTTGCCCCATTTGAGTGTTTCTCCTTCTTTCTCTAGGATACCAACGGTGTCATCATAAACAAGATTGTCTACCTCTAGTTCATCCTCAATTTGTCTACCGTTGTCATAAGATTCGATGGTAGTTGTCTTGTTGGCCACTTTCTTCTTGAGATACATGTATGTACATGCAGAGTGACAAATGGATAAAATGTGAGAAGAATCATAACTATCGTAGAAACTAGAAAGAATTTTCTTAAGTCTCTTGGAGTCCATACTTGAGGAATCATTGGTGTCAATGTTGGGTAGGGAGTCATCATCTAACGACGATAAGACAATGGAAGGCATCGTGAGTAATATGGTGAAGGTTTGAGGGGAAAAGGACTAAAAACGTGCTCAGAAAGTAAAATTGAAGGCTTTGAAGTTAACTCCTCTGATGCAAATCAGAGGAGTTGCTAACAAGTTCTCTAATGTTGATCGGCCTAGTTCATTTGAAAGCCTCTTAAAGTCATTGGGAGAGTTGGTTCAAAAGGATCTGATGTGCCATAAAAAAGGTTAATGTCAACTTCTCCTATGTGCATCGGAGGAGTTGATGCCAAATACTCTGATGCAAATCAATGCAGTTAATGGCAAGTGCTCCAATGCACATCGCCAAGGTTAGCTCGAAGTTCTCCGATGTATTATCAAAGAGGTTTCTGGTAACTCCCCCAATCACATAGAAGGAGTTCATGTGAACTCCTTTGATGCAATCAAAGGATTTAAAGGAAAGGTTTTCAGTAAGGTTATGAAAATGGGGAGTTTTTTGGAAACCTCCCAAAAGACTGTGGGAAGAAAAGGTCGATTGAAAGACTGTGGGAAGAAATAAGATTTCCCTGTAGTATGTCTAGGATTGGAAGGCTTCGACACTATGGCAGAATGGAGTCATCACTAGCATGTTATCCTTTTTCGAGACGAGCTAAAGTGAGGTGTATGGTTTGGCTTTGGGGAGGGTTCAATGAAAATCGAAACTGATGAAAGGGATGCATAAGTCCGTGGAAGAGTTAGAGAAGACAAGTAAAAAGTTGTAGCGATAGTAAGGAAAAATGGGGGGGACTTCAGGGTTTCATAGGTAATCATAAATGTAAAACAAATACAATTGTATCCCTAACAAAAACCCTAGCCTTAAACAACAAAGAGACAAGTGGAAGGCTTAAGGTCTTGCCTAGAATTCCCACTACACATGGATGATTTTGGTTGGTAGAGGGTGCCCGGGTTGGGACTCGGTGTGTTGTAGCTAAAGGATCGTCCTTTTCTCCTTGACATTCGATGAAATGGTGAAAAATGAGATGGGGATAATGCATTTATAAGTGTCACGGAACATTAAATGCTATTATATACGCTTAAAAATTGGCAAAGTTAATAATAAGTCCTCTCATGTACATCGGAGGACTTAACACTGAGTATGTCAATTGGTCAGAGTAGATGGAGGGAACTCCTCTGATGACATCGAAGGAGTTTATGTTAAATCCTCTTATGCATCGGAGGAGTTTTAAGCAACTTGAGCGATAAAAGGTCAATCAGAGGAGAAAGTGAGAACTTGATCCCGTCTATCGGCAGGATTGGGAGGAACTTCTCTTATGTACATCGAAGCAATTGATGGTAAATCCTCCGATGTACATCGGAGGAGTTTAAGTTAACTTTGTCGAAAAGAAAAAACCTTGTTTCTTGAAAGAAAATTTTCTAAGTGTCTTTTATTTATGAGAGAAGCAGATTGAAGTAAGGGGGAAATGAAGGGTGAGCTTTGAGAACTAAGCTAAAAAGGTTGTTGGAGAAGGCTTTCCCAAGTTAAAAAATAAAAGGGGCTCCATTTCAAAAAGGAATTTACAAGTGAAATACAAGGGAAATGGAGGGTTAATGTAGTGTCTGGCACAAGAGAGTGTTGTAAGTAAAGTACTCATAAATTACTTTTGAATATAATATAAATGTACCCTTAAAGTACTTATAAAATAAAATATACAATGAATTTTTCAAAATTCAAAATTCAAAACGCATTTGATAATATACTTTAACTTTCAAAATTCAAAAAGTTCACATAGATGTTATTTAGATAACCAACATGTTCATTTTAGAGAATTAATTAATGGTTAGCCTGTTTAGTGGTGAAAACACACACCTTGTATTTACATTCTTTTGGTTGGAGGTTTCTCAAGCGTTTGGAATTCTATATGCCTAAAAACGCTTGAGATATTTCCTGTTTAAATATCGAAGCCCGTGAGGTTGTCCATGAGACTTGTGTATTCGTTTCTCCATTATTGATTGAGAAATAAAGGATATCATTTCCCCCTCTGTTCATGTGTGTTGTGTGATGTGTTTATCTTCTTATTTGTCTTTGTTCATTAATATTTGGTTTGCAGGTCGATCCCAACAAGTGGTATCAGAGCACGAGCTTGGCCTCGATGGCCTAGGTATTTCTATGATCGGTTGCTTGGTTCTTTAATCAAAGGAGAGAATGGGTCCAGAGATTAGATGAGGAGGCACCCCTTTTCAGGGGTTAGCAGGACGATGAGGTGGTTGGCAAGCCAACCCACTACATAGTAGCCATCGATGGGAGTTTCCCGACAGGAGAAGAGGAGGCCCAAGTGAAATTGCTCAGCTGCATAGATGATATACACGGATAGCTCTTGGGTGGACCGGACCGACTCATGGCCACACATATCAACATATTTTTATTTGAATTGTAGACAGAGGGGGAGGAAACCCCTACATGGTCACAAGGGGACAAGGTTGAGGTAAGGCTGAGGTCTTGGTGGAAAAGGGGATTCTCAAGGTCGTTGAGGAGGTGTGATAAGCCCAGGTAACCAGTCGATACAACGTGGTCATGTGGCACACAAAAATGGACTATCGGCAGTTCGGTATGGTCAAGCTAAAGTTGGGACCATGACAATAGATGGTAAAGAGACTGTTCAAAACCCTTAGGATGTATGAGGGGTAAGGAAACTAGAAGCAGATGGGGTGCTCGACCTGCAACAATTAGTACTAGGATGTATGTGTCAGCAGATGAGAAAGAGGTCGAGATATTGTGGTATCGACTATATGATTCCCTTGTTGTGGCAGAATGTGTTGCAAAGAAGTAGGGATCCAAGCAAATTGAATCAAGGCTATAGTTGTTGGAGGAGGTAAACTTGGACCCGACAATGATGGAAGTAGCGATGGATTGCCTGGTTACCATGGAGGCGACGGTGATGGAAGCGACGATAGCAATGGAGATGGTGATGATCTTGAGATCAAGATCAGGGAATGTGAGGAGGACGTTTTTCATAACTCAGATCTTTAGTGTGAGGAAGAGGACTTGGTTCCCCACTAAGATGGAAAGGTGGAGGTTTTGAATGCAAGGTTTGAGGTGGATTTGAAATTTTTTTTTGTAAATGGGCATACACCTGTAATATTAGGTTAGGCATGCGTACCTCAGGTTTGAAATTTCACCAATAAAGTCTAGACGTGGACCTAGGTGATAGGGGGGAGCATGCAGTATTCCTAGATACCCTAACTTTGAGGGAAGTTTGGCCAATTTTGGTCATGGGAAAATGGGGGGAAGTTAGTTCAAGAGTCATGGTTTTTGGGAACGTGGTTTTTTGGTATCATGTGGTTTTAGAGCCCATGGATTGCATACTCCATTGAAATTAGCCTAGAGGTGAGAGGTGAAGGCTCACTTGGCTAGCTTGGACGGATTCGTTCAAGGAAGTATCTATGTTGGTTATAGTGATAGAGATAAGGGATGTAGATTGTGGGATCCTACTACCCACAGAATCATCACTAGTTGAGATATGTACATGAAACAATCAAATGTTGTTTATGATCACAAAGGGAGATTTGTTTACAAACTCAGTGAATCATTGTATGGCCTAAGGTAACCAGTAAATGGTACAAGATGTTTGATTCCTTCATGGTGAACCAAAGTTTCTTAAGAAGCGAGTATGATAATTATGTTTACTTCAAAATTTTCGATGGCATATTCATTATCTTGGTGTTATGTTGATGATATGTTTGTTGCAAGAAAAGCATGGATGAGATCAGCAGGTTAAAGGCTTAGTTGGATAGGGCTTTCGATGAAGGATCTAGGAGCATCAAAACAAAATCTTTGGCATAGAAGTACACAAAGACGGAAAAAATGGTAAGTTGTGGTTATCACAATAGAAGTTTGGTGAAGATACTGATGAGATTTAGTGTGAACATTGTGAAACTGGTAAATATCCCTTTTAGCTTTCCATTGTAATATTTATTCAAGTTTATGTCCTAGTGGTAATGAAGAAAATGATTATGTGTCTTGTGTACCATATGCTAATATAGAAGGAAGGTTGATGTTTGCGATGGGATTTTCAAATATTTCATTTGTAGTTGGTGTTGTTGGTAGACATGTGACAAAACCAAGTAAAGAGCATGGAAATAGGTGCTTCAGTATCTTAGAAGCATGGGTATCACCTACAATGGTTGCAGTGATTTAACATGTGGCCATGTTGATTCAATGAAGGTGGAGTAGTCCATATTGGAGCAAACTGTGTAGACATGCTCACGCAACTAGTATTTTTAGATAAGTTGCAGTGGTATTTGACTTCCCTTGGCTTGCAGGAAAGGTGATGATTGATTCGTTGGGTAAGGTATCAGGAAAATTGTTGTCAAGATGGAGATTGTTGGGTGGTGACAACACACCTTGCAGTTACATTCGTTTGGTTGGAGGTTTCTCAATCATTTGGCTTTTTGTATGCCTGGAAATGCTTGATATCTTTCTTATTTAAATATGGAAGCCTGTGAGATGTTCCATAAGACTTGTGTATTCATTTCTCTAATATTAACTGAGGAATAAAGGATATCATTCCCCCCTCCTTGTTCGTGTGTGTTGTGTATCTTCTTCTTTATATCATTCCCCCCTCCTTGTTCGTGTGTGTTGTGTATCTTCTTCTTTATATCATTCCCCCCTCCTTGTTCGTGTGTGTTGTGTATCTTCTTCTTTATTTATGTTCAATAATATTTGGTTTACATGCCGATCCCAACATAGCCAATGTAAGTTCAAGTAAATGTTCGACCAATGTAAGTTCACATGGATGTTCTTTGTAAATTTACTCAGTAACATATACATAACCAACCTATTCATTTTATGGAATTAATTAATAGTGAACATATACATAACCAACATATTCATTTTATGGAATTAAATAATAGTGAAGTTATGTTCAATCACTTTGACATAGACAAAAAATAATAATAATAATAATAACATCTGCATAAACAATGTATTCATTTTAGGGAATTAATCAATGGTTAAATTCACGTAAATGTTCCTTTTAAATTTCTTTCGTAACATCTACATAACCAAAATATTCATTTTAGAGAATTAATTAATGGTTAGCCAATGTAAGTTCACCGGAGTTGTTCTTTAGTAAACATTACATAACCAATGTATCCATTTTAGAGAATTAATTAATGGTTAGCCAATGTATTATATACGTATTGAATACTTATACAGGTTAGAGTTGAATAAGTATTGAATACTTATATAGGTTGGCGTACATGGTTAGAGTTGAATCTTTGATGTATAATGAACACGTACTTTAAAAGAACCAATTACTAATGACAACGTGGTTTTATAAATATATATTGAATATTGAGTTTATAAACATATAATCAATATTGGATTTATAATCATAATCATATGTTGTAAGTGGGTTATATTTAAAATGTAAAAAATAATCATATAATATTTATATTTATTATTGTAATAATACACGATTTTGTGGGGAGATGTGTAATTATTTTCCTGTTCAATATGGAATTGACATATATATATATATACTTCTGAGTTTTGAGAAGTGTAAAGAAGAAAATCAACATTGTTAAAATAAGAATAAACTCTGACAAGCTATATAGTGAAACTGGGTGTTGGACAATTCTCAAAACACTGTGGGATAAAAGAATTTGTCATTTTTGTGACACTATGAGCCTAGAAAATGAAAAACACTTCCTCTTAGATTGCCCTGCATATATCCATATTAGATCCTAATTTAAAAATATTATCCACAATACAGAGCTTCCTAACCTCCTTAGTGATCAAAACTCTCTCAGTGCTTTTTGAGCATAGAAATACAATTTTAAAGAAATTGAAGTGATCTCTTAACTTCTTAACTTTTGATAGACCAATTGATCTCAATGTGAGAGAGATGAGTAATTCCTTCTGTGCTCAACATGGAGTTGACATGTGGGATTTTAAAAAAATATTATTAATAATAATAATAATAAAGTAATGTCGACCATAAATAAAACATTTCAAAGTCCACCTTAAGTAAAATGTTTTTATACAAACTTTGTATATATATTTGTAAGTAAAAATAATCTTATGAAGAATATATGTAATTCCTTTAGTGATTAAGATGGGGTTGACACGCAATATTTAAAAAAAAAATATTGATAACAAAAAAATATTTCAATGTCGATCATAAATAAAATATTTCAATGTCCACCTTAAGTAAATATTTCAATATTAACTTCTTCTTTTTTGTGAGTGTGTGAAGTAATTGAAAATTTTGAAAAATGTTTTATTCCGCCAAAGGTGCTTTCTACATCCCAGTATGAGGGAGATGTGTAATTCCTTCAATGCTCAACATGGAGTTGACGCGTGGAAATTAAAAAAATATTAAAAAAGTATTTCAATGTTGGTCATAAATAAAATATTTCAATATCCACCTAAAGTAATATATTATATATATTCCAAGAAAAAAAAGTATTTTTATTTGAGATAAACAAAAATACAATACTCAAGTACTCTAGGATCAATCCAAAAATGATCATCCAGATATAGATCTCTTCAGAACCCTTCACTATAGTTGTACATCCAGAATCATCCACAACCATCATAATATTAAGTATGTTACCTATCAAGTCTCTGAAAAACAAACAGTAGAGTTTACAGTGCCATGTACTAACATATTACAAGTTCTAAAGGAATTCAAAAGTCATCAAAAGAACATTGTTGTAAGACCATTGTATGACCATATTGTAATTCTTCCAAAGAACCATAAAACCCAGGTAGTTGAAGACCTTCCTTTGAGAGTTGATTTGCAATCTTGTTGTGCTCTCTATAAATATGAGTATAGCTAACCCAAAGAAACTGATTAGATATTGCCTTTAATTGTTGTGCTAGTGGGAGGAGAGAATTGTTTTGTACTTGGAGGCTTCCTTTCATCCAATTAATGACCATAGATGAATCACCCATTACTTAAAGCTTATCAATCTCTCTATCCAAAGAATATTTTATTAAGTAGTACAAAGCATTGAATTTCCCTTGGTTATTTGTTCATCTTCATATCTTACCTTTAAATTGAAATATGTGTGTATCTTAAAGATATAGAATGAAGCCACTCCCACTAATAGAATCTAGGCCTTGACAAGCCCCATCGAAATATCCTCAAGCTAAATACTTGTACACCTATACCTCCAATAGAATTCTTTGTGGCTTAAACTTTGGAATAACCTTATAATATGCAAATAAATCATTTACCTGGAAAATTATCTAAGAAGTAGGCATCATCTTCTCTTCAAACAAAATAGAGTTTCTAGCTATCCATATTTCCCACAAAACCATAAATGGAATTTCCTTCAAGCACTTTAGATCTTTCTAAGTAAAACAAACATTAAGATATGTATATATGGATTCACCTTTCCAAAGGTTTTGGATAACCAAAAACTCCCCAACCTCAACCCAAATTTTTTGAGAAAATTTACAATGCTAGAAAAAATGTGAAGTGTTTTACTCACTACACGTGCAAAGTACACAAATACTTGGACCTGCTCTATTTCTTTTCTGGAGGGCTTCCCATATTAAAATTTTCTTGTTCAATGTGAGCCACATAAACAACTTACTATTTGGAGGGGCCTTAACTTTCCAAAGATTCTACACCACCATTTTTCATCACCTAGTCCTTATCCAAAAAGAGCTAAGTATCCTAGCCTAGGGATATAATTGCCCCCTACTCCATTCAGAGCCCAAATTAATTCATTCAAGGAATTATTCAATATTATATGCTCTTTCTTGATTTCTACTTAAAAACAATCCCACCTTTGGGCCAATTTTCCTTCTAGACCAATATCCACTACCTTTCTCCAACTTTGGGACCACGGGGATGTGTCATCTAGTTGGATTTCAATAAGTGTACATTTATCAATTACCCATAGGTGTTGTATTATTTCATCAGGGAGGAATATGTCTCTACCACACCCCATTATTGCATCTCCCCCCACTCTTAATTGATCCATCTCCCACTCTCCATGTTAGATAAGAGCCCATGACTAGGAAGGTTGGTGTTATTTCCTTCCATTGGTTGGATACATTCAATATACTCTTCCTTTCCTTTTTGATCTAGTCCATGAGAGTTCCTGGAGCAACATATTTTTGTATAAGAATCATTTTCCATAGGCTCTCCTTTGTGATGGAATTCCATAATGATTTTTCTACCAAATAAATGTATATTCTTCAGTCCCCACCCCACAATGATTTTGGATTTGTAATACTTTTCCAGATAACTAGATGATTTCTCTTTGTAATCACTACTCCCTTTCCACATAAAATTTAAAAAAAAAAAATTTGATTTTTTCAAAAATACCTTTGGGTATATGAGCTAGTGTGTGCCAGTATATTGGAATAGATTCTAGCACTAACTTTATTAGAACCAATCTACCTCCCCTAGAGATCCACCTATTGCACCAAAAAGAGATGTGTTTCTCAATTTTAGATAGTAGCTAGTACCAATCTACCTTGTTATAGCATATAGGATTAAGAGTAAAGCCCAAATATTTAACCCCTTCTGACATGTCTAAGTGTTGAAAAGGAAAACATCCTCCAATACCCAAATCATGAATACGTTCCAAACCAACTGTATAAATTGCAGACTTATTCTCATTAATTCCCATACATGTAGCCTTATTGTAAATCTATAAAATATTCTTGAACCATCAAACCTCTTTTTTTTATCCAAATAGAATAATAGAAGATCATCTACGAATAGTGAGTGAGTGAGTGCCTCAAATATTCCTATTCCCACGCCTTTGATGCTCCTCATTCTCCTAGATTCACTAATGGCTCTTCTTATTCTCTTTGCTACTAAAACAAAGAGGTAGAGGGAGAGTGAGAAATCCTATCTAATGCCCCTTGAAGACTTTAAAAATAATTATTTTGATCCATTAATCATTAGTCCAAAGAAGTCAATAGTCACACATCCCATAATCCACTTGACCAAAGAAAGTGAGAACCCCATGTGAATTAAGAGAAGGTGAATATACAACCATAAGACCCTATCGTTGTCTTATAAATATCTAACTTAATCAGTGTTGTTGGAATATGTGAGGTTTTGACAACAAGCAATCCCTCTTGTGTTGATCCTATTGCCTCATGTATCTAGTGCCCTTATAGGAAACAAAATTGTTCAGGTCAGATAACTTCTGAGAGGACAATCTTTGGTCTAACTACAATGACCTTGGAAATAATTTTGTAAATGTAGCTGCATGGGGAGATAGGCCTAAATCCATCAAAATTATTAGTTCAATCCACTTTTGGGTGAGAGCAATAAAAGTGGAATTAAAAGATAAAGGAATTCTTCTAGAAGTTCTCACTTCTTCAACAACTCTGAGTAACTCCTCACCCAACAGTTCAAAAAAACAATATAGATATCCACAGTCCATCCATCATGGCCTGAACTTTTTTCTTTCTTAAAGGAGTTAAGACCATAAATAAGTTTCTCCCTTGTGACTATCCTATACATCCTCTCATTCTCCTCTTCTCCAACCAATATATGGAAATAACATACCACCTTGAGAATTTATTCTATGTTTACTCTGTCTAGTTATTTAAACACCTCCTCAAAATGTTTCGCTCCTAATTCAGCTAGATATTGAAATTTATTAACCTTCATCCCTTCCCTATAGGTTAGTTCCGAGATTGTATTAACACTCTTTCTCTGGTTGGAAAAAGTTTTGAAAAAAATTGGTATTTTGATCCTCCAGTTCAATCTAGGTAACCCTACTCTTGAACCTTCATTCCCTTTCCCTATCTAGAAGTAACATTTCTTTTTTTTACTCCAAATCCTTCAACAATACCTTATCCTCATCACTAAGTTGGCATCCCATATTAGTACAACATAGTGATTCCAGGTTCTTCTCCACTTCTTTTAGATGACAATCCCTTTCTATGTGTCTTTTTCCTACCTAGTCAACCACCTTTTCCTTAAATATTTTCAAAACCTTTTACAAATTGTTCACAAGCAATGCCCTCCTGTGAAGGATCATACCTCAAACAATTTACCAATTCCAAAACTTGAAAGGAGCTCTTAGATTTGGATCATTTTTATCCAATTCCAAAACAATTGGAAAGTGATTAGATCATTTATTGAATCCTACCCATGTATGGTATCCTTCCACCTTCTATAGAAAGTCCCCATCAAAAACCTATCAAGCCTCTTGGAAACACATTCTACCCCTAATATATTGTTGCTCGAAGTTGGATTGAGTTGAATAGGCTCAATGTCCACGACACTTGTTTGATTAAACAAGTT
This sequence comes from Picea engelmannii, assembly GCA_009831015.1. NCBI lineage: Eukaryota > Viridiplantae > Streptophyta > Pinopsida > Pinales > Pinaceae > Picea > Picea engelmannii. Next base: position 16,313 of record ML830022.1, on the reverse strand, counting down.
ATGGAAGAATCAAACTAATCTACCCACTCTAGCACTAGACCCACATGTCTCCCTTCTATTAAAAGTAAGATTTAAGTTCCCCTTAATAATGAGGTTATTAACTTTAAAACACTCGAGAGAAAACAAATTTTACCTGTAAATTTTCTTACCCTCATAAGGCCCATACACATTTAGTAAAGTCAGTGTTAAGACAAAGCTTTTATTGTATACCTCTATGCAAAGCCTTAAAGGAACAAAGAAATAATTAATAAGGGATACATTGTGATTCCAACCAATAATCAAACGAAGACTCTTCTAAATCTAAAGCAAGAAAGTATTTTCCCCGCAAAGACTTTTGGAGTTCAAAAATTAATTTATCACCCTTTCCCATTATCTCTTGTATTGGAACTATGTATGGTTTTTCTAACTCCAACAATTGTTTTAGGACTAGTCCCTTGGCCTATCCCGCAATCCCTCTCATATTAACTAAAATTAATTTCATTGGGACACCGAGGAGGGGTTTAAGCCTACTCTAAGAGCCACTGTAATCAACCTTTGTTTACCTTGATTCACTTCTTTAATTTCTCTCTCCTGAGCTAGTTTCAAATTTGAATTCTTCCCTACAATTAGAGGTCCTAGGTATTTTGGGAAATCTAAACCTAGACCTTCGGAAGCTAGTAAAATTGTGGGGCCAACCCCCTATTTGGACAAAGGAGGTAACGCCCTCCCCCCTCACTGAGGTGTCCAAGGTGACTCGACTATTACCTCCACCAATAGGATTTTATTTTCAACGGGATGAACAAACTCGCATCATTATGGATCAAGGAAATCCCTACTCACAACCCCTCTAGACAAATTCAAATCACCCAATAGAGATATATTCATACCATTATAGATAAACAAAATCTTTGAGTCCATGGAAAAATTGTCTACTTCTTCCATCTTTTGAAAAGCAGAGGATTCCACAGACGGATTAAGAGGTAGTGTATTAGACTTACCCAAAATCTTGAGATCCTCCATTACTGGATATTGCCTGAAACATTTGTTTTTTGTAGAGGATATAGCATACCAATCCAATTTGAGCTCTTGATCCAACCCACCATCTTTCCCCAAAACTAATTGTGAGCCCATAATCAAGGGCATAGAGAGGTCCCCAACCCACAAGTCAACCTCCATTTTGTTCCCCATATCCTAAACATTTCCCTTTAGGATATTGACTAAGCCATGAACTTTTGAACCTCATTCCTCAACATCTTCCCTTTCGATCAAATCCATCGATTTTCCCTCCCTACCACAATCTTCAGTCAAGATCTCCTTCTTTTGCCAAACCTTTTTGAAGAAAACCTTTCCATAGTCCTTGTGCACACGGCCATATGCATGCAATATTGTGCATCTAAATGGGATATAATCGATAATTTGGGAATATTTTTGACCACCCATTACAAATTACACCGACTCATAATGACCAATACTAACATCTATCTTGACTAGCAATCTCATCATAGACCTGATTCTACTAGTAAAAAATCTATCATCAACTAGAAGTGTCTTAACAAGCAACAATAATTGTAAGGGATTGTACTATCCATAGCTCCATGGGTAAGGTGGGAAGCTTCATCCAGGATAGAGTTTTCTCCATAAATTCTTCTTTAGAATCAAATAAAGGATTCCATGGCTTCATGGATAAGAAAGAAATATCCATGAACCATGATCCTTTAAGAATGAAAAAATATTCTACCTTGGAATTGAATAAGAACCCTAGCCATACATGAGAGAGAACGTGGAAGGATGGGTCATAACCAAGAATGGGAACCCATGCCTATTGAATCCAACTTCCAAGTTATTGCAAAGCCACCCCCCAACACATGAATTTCCCTACCAAAGTATTTCCTGCCAAATGAAGTATCTGATTTACTTGCATTTTATCCAACCAACAAGCCAACCCCAATCCTCTGACTCTTTCCATCACTTCTTTCCCTTCACCTCCTTCACCCTTGTCTCTTCTTGAAGATTTTCTAATTCAAACTATCCACCTATAAAACCACCATCTCTCACCTCTAAAACCGTATTCCTTCCATCAACAAGATCAAGAAGAAAAAACTCTAAGTATATAGAGTGCTTTGTAGATTCAAGGATTACTCCGTCCAAGACCTCGAAGCTAAATGCATTTAATCTTCACATAATAGAACTATCCTCTCCTTCCAATGTAATGTAGTGCTTTTTTTATCAATGCTCCCACTGAGAAACACCAACTTGTGGCTTCCCAAAATCTAACTTTGTTGTGTCTCATGATTTGATTCATCGATTGGGCATTCAAGATCCAAAGGTAGTTGTTTACTGAGTTTGCTTAGAAGTCATTGCCTCCATGAGATGGAAAACCCTAGCTTCCTATGGAATTCCCAAGCTATCCGTCTTCGAAAATCCTAGCTCCATGTGAAGTCCCCACACAATATGTCTTTGAAAACCCTAGTTGTCTGCACTTACCTGCTATGGATTACCCATTATGTTCCTCCTTATTGCTTAGACTCTATAATATTAACATATGGTCGCCTATCTGCAACAAAAAAAGGAATGATGGTGGCATAAATTTTCTTATCATCTTAAGCTTGTAAATTTTATGCTATCTATTTAACAAGATCTTTTCAACAACCTCGGGACCCTCTCAATTAGCAAGAAAATCTAGATTTGGGTTGAACACCAAAGTAAAATATTTTTATATCAACTAAGAACTTTCTATATCTTTATGTGTGTGTAAAGTAATTAAAAATAATAATAAAATCTTATAAAAAATATGTGTAATTCCTATAATAATTAAAATGAATTTTACACATAATATATATAGAGAAAGAAAATCAATCTTAACTCCCATCTCGAGTCTAGACCATGTGATCGAGACTCAAAAGGGTGCCATGTGCCCATCCAAGTCACCCTTTCATGGATCATGCGTCGAGTGGAACGAAAGAGGTTAGGGTAACGAAACCATACCCCCATTACCCACCTCGAATTGAAACCCTATTTCTAATCCTATGTATAATACTATTATGGTAACGCGAAAGTATTCCTTTGTCCAAATTCTTTAACATATGATTTACTCCATTAGTGTGCTTTAGAAAATGGTAGGTAGGCATTGTTTAGCATATATGTGTGGTAGTTATAATTATATATATATAATTGATTTACATTTTAAATGTATTTTTTATTTACATTTTAAATCTACTTTATGGTTTATTATATATATATATATATATATATAT
>ML830021.1:23998-72044 GCA_009831015.1 Picea engelmannii | reverse complement strand
TTAAGATTGAGATTAAGATTTATAATAATGATCTCATAGTCTATCAATTTAACTAGTGAACTGAAAATTTTCAACTATTATAATTAATACTAATGCACTTAGTGTAAGTAAGGATTGCACAAGCTATACAATCCACGGGGTAAAGAAGAGTAACCACTTTATTCTCGTGCTTATGATATTTCAATTATTATACATAATTATGATGTGATTTTAGAGGCGTGAAGTTAAGTTACTTTAGGACTACCCTGAATTATGTAACATCCCGCTTTACTGAGCACACTTTTGTGACTTATTTTTTGAGGACACTTGTTTGCAAGTGATCCGGTTATCGTACATTGTGATTTCATTTCGATTATGGATTATACATGATGATGTGTCGTGACTTATTATTATTTGATGTATATATATTCACAGATGTTATTGACGATTTTTCATGAGTTTGCAGGACACATGATAGATTAGGGATGTTGATGGAATCAATGGACTTCCTTGCACTTTGGATTGAGTCAATGAGTGAATTGTATTTTGATTGAGTACTTCATTTACGCACTTGTGACATATGATTGATTACAATATGATTTGTGTATATGGATTATTGAAATGTGTTTTATCAGTGGATGTAGGCTTGACCATTCTTGTTAATTCGACTCACATAAGGAGTAGAGGGGCCATGCACAGAAACCATGCATTGAGGGAGAGGTGTGGCTGGGTCCCTATCATAGCCTACTAGAACTATCGTCATGATGTTGTATGAACTATAGGTTAACGATTACCTAATTCGAGAGGCCCACGATGTCATTATGACAGATTGAGACAGTTGCTCACGAAGATTCTAACGGGCGTGCAATAACGCGAAGTTCTTATTCCTTAGAAGCCCTTAGTATCTCACAAGGTCAACCGAATGGAGTGTTTACTCCAAAGGGTCAAACAAACTTCCAAAAATAGTCAAAGGCGAGTGACACTCTTGTAGCACAGAGGTGCATCTTGAAGGGCACATTGCATAATTAAAACTTGAGTCAATAAATCTAGGTGGCCTAGAAAACATTGAAATGATTAGACCTTGTTGGAATAAAATAATTAATTAAACCATAAACTGTTAATTATAAAGCCCAATAAAATTCTAAGCCTAATTCTAAATCTAACTCTAAGTCTAAATTTAATTAAGGGACTAAATGAATTATGACATAATTTAAAAGATTGGAGAATAATCAAACTCTAGGGAAAAGGGGAATAAAATCTAAAGATTGGATAAATTGCACATGTGTGCATGAAAATAATAAAATGGATTTATAAAAAAAAAAAAAAAAAAACATGAGATAATTGGTGTACACATAGAATGACATATTGAGTCATTCTACCCCTAATCATAACTAAAAGAAGACTCATAATCCAACTCAACTTAAGATCTAGTTAGGGGACACTCAATAAATGAGAAATTGGGGAACTAAGGGACAACTAAGAGCAAAAAGTAGGAACACATTGGGGAATGTGAGGGAAAATGACATTTTAAATAAAATAAAAAGGGTAATTACTTGTGCAACTTGGGGAGAGAGTGACAAGTGTGTGGGTGAATAATCATAATTAAATTAATTAAAAATTTAATTATTTTTGCATGAGAACATGTGTCATTGGGGATTTTTCTATAAAGGAAATGGAGAAGAGGGGAACAAGATCTTACTTTTGTTAGTACTATTATGCTATTGAAATTTTTGGCTAAGTTTTACTTGTGAGAGTTGGGATTCCAAACTTGGTAAAGGGTGGATGCTCTTCCTTGAGAGGAAATTTCTGGTTTGCTATTGTTTCTTTTTTTTGTATGTGGTCCCTTTGCAGCTAGGGGAGATAAGGGGGAAGAAGAGTACCCCTAGCATTGGATAAGAGGTACTGGTGAAGTTTTTCGATTAGAAAGTGGTTGAGTCATGTGAAAACATCAATGGAGATTCATCATCAAGTAACAATGACTATTTGGATACTGTAATTTTATTGATTACTTAATCAAGCGATGGATTCCATATGTACTATTAGTAAATTATAATTGGAGGACCATGTTTCTTTTAAATTGAGATGTAATTGGTACTAATGTTTTTGATAATTCAGGAACTCAATATTATATCAGAATGATGTAAGAATGATCTTAGTTGTAAATTTATGTACACCTTCAATTGTACCGGTATAATTTATTTCAAATCATAAATGTAATTTACTTAATATGATAAAATGTAATTTGAGTATGTTATGCGGAAAATTCATTTTTAATTTATATGTTAATTATTATGATTAGTGTTAGTTTCATTTTGTATCAAAACTGTCATGTGCATTTGTGTAATATGAGGAACAACATGGTAACCATCACTAAAAGAACGAAATATGAGTGTCCGGACCGAACCTTTCTGGAATGGATTAAACATGTTCACCTTGCAAATCTAAGTTCCATTTACTTGAGTTTTTGTTACTTATAATTTAAATGTCATTAAAGGATAAGTTGAATATTGAGATATCCTATAACAATAATAAGAATGATGTGTAAATGCGTCAATTTTTCTTTTCTTAAACCCACGATGAACAGTCATCGCGACCTCGTCTTCAAGTTTCATAATCTTTCTTTTCAATTTATATTCTGTACTCCTACCTCTATTTTATTTTGTGACAGATACTTGGTTAAATTTTCAACTCTTTTATAACTAGAAATTTGTAAACTATGAGCCAATTTTTTTTGTATGAAATTTTGTTGCTTGAAAGTTTTCTTACTAGAAGTAGTTTAACGCTTACAACGTTTCTAAATATTGAGATGTATCCTAGGGTTGTTACATTGATAACTTTGCAATTATTGAATGTGCTATTTTTCCTTCTAAACTTTATGATAAACAAAGTTTTAAGTAAGTAAATTAATTAACCTATCCCATAAAAGATTTAAGTTGAGGTCATTTCATTTCGTCCATTGTCTTGAAAATTTCACTAAGGCCTAACAAGGTAATTATTCAAGGGTTATACAATGTGTGAAAACATCTCAACTTAATACTAACCAATATCTAAGATGGATTTTAACACTTTGTTGTTGCGTGTGAAAAAAGAAAAAAGAAAAAAAAAAAAAAAAAAATCATTTACGTCACAATTATCATCAAAAAATTTATGTTTTTATCTCTTTAGTAACTGACGTTCAATAGATATGTTACATATGGTATCATGTTGGGTTCAACCCCGCGACATTGGACTGTTACACCTTCTACTATGTTAAATAAATGATTAAAATTATATCACTAATTAAATTTTGAAATTGTACATGCAGGTAATCATGGTTAGAGGATGCAAGAGAAGTAGACAACATGGTGCTGGAGGATGAGGTGTGACAATTCTGATAGTATCCACGCCAGAAGGGTCTAATCCCCATGTAAATAAGAAGATTACTAAGTAGGAGTAGGTTGTTGTGCGATATGTGGTAGGTATGATGAGATCCTTCCATAGGATGTCAGAGGCATTGATTAACCACCTGGATCGAGATGAGGGAAAAACATATGTACCCAATGAGGGTTCACAACGTGCTCTAACTTGTAGTAGTAGTATACAAAGAGAACTAGAGAAGGTGAAGTTTCCCAAGTTTATGGGTGCCACGGACGACTCAGCCACTAAGGCATGGTTGGATACTATGACGATGTGCTTCACACTTCGTGATTACACCTCCAACATGAAATTCTGCATGGTGGTCTTTCAGCTGAAGGGGAGTGATATTCTATGGTGGAAGATGCTCCTACCTCAACTAAACATGGTCGCCAAAGACGTTTCATGGGAGTTGTTCGAGGAATGGTTTTGGGAGAGGTACTTGTACGAGGAATTCATTTGGCACCATCTTAATGAGTTCAATTAATTACAAGAGGGTGGTAATATGGTGCCAGAGTATGAGGCCAGATTCATGGAGCTAATTAGGTATGCTCCACATCTGAACACAGAGAAGTTGAAGGTCAACAAGTTTTTGTTCGACCTTAACTTCAACATTCATCCAAAGGTGATGATTCTAATTCCTCAAACTTTGCACGATGCAGTTCAGAAGGCCCTCATAGCTAAGGAAGAGCTTAACAATGGGGTTCAGGGTAGGACTCCTTCTAGACAAACTGAAAAAATGTCATCAAGAGTGTAGCAGCATCAAAAACCAACGTGACAAACTTCAGGGCATCGAAATACACCCAGAGGGCCTATGTTCACAACACCACAATGATAGACTCCTCCTTAGAGGAATCCTTACAGAAGACCACAACAGCAGCAACAACGTCATCCACAACATCAACAATAGTTTAGGCATGTTCAGTAGAACAGACCAGGATCATATATTGTTAGGCAAACAACTTCTACTTTGGGGAACATGAGCATTAGAACGAATATTGGATTTTGGACATGTGGAGAGCCACATTAGCAGGGAGACTATCCGATCGAGAATACCAGAGAAGTCAGATCATTGTGACCCACAACAGTTGGAGATTTGGGAAAGGCCCATAAGATACATGAAATTGTGAACAACCACCATATTGAGCACTAGTCCAATCATCATGCAAGGATGATTTTAAGGATGGGAATTGATTTTAAAATGTAGAAACCTTGGCGAATCTTACTGATCCTTCATATGCCAACTATAAATGTTTGGAGATATTTTTATAAAAATATTCAAATTTCTAAGGATTTTATATAGTTTGTATAAAAGTTTGGCGATTTTTAAGGTAAAATAATTTTATCTTATAGAATTTGGTCGAATAATTTTTAGAATAACGAATCTTTTTTTGGCAAAAACCATGGAAAATTAGCCCATGAGTGAAATTTAGCCCCTAAAATCATCCCTAGGACTCCAATGTGCTCGAGACATCAGGTACAATCATCGACCAAAATTTTAGTATATTGATAGATCTAGGTGATACATAGATCTTTATCTCTAATGCAGCTCTAAATAGAATTAAGGTAAAGGAAGTTGAGCAGGACGAGTTCAGATACGTGGAAATAGCATCGGGTTCCAAATAGAAGGTTGGAGGAAAGGTTATGGACTGTAGCATTAACTTGGGAGATTTTGTAATGAAGCCCAACCTATATGTCATGATCTTAGGATATTATGACATAGTGATTGGTATGGGTTGGTTGGAATCACATGATGTGATAATTAACTCTATGCAGTAATGGTTAAGTTTGATAGATGATTTGGGATAGAGTAGAGCGATTGTAAGAAGGATCCAAGGGGTGTCCTTGAGATTTATTTTCTTCCCTACAACTACAGAAGAGTATGCGTAATGGGTGAAATCTTTATGCAATCTTAGCGCTAAACGAAATGTGCGAGGAAGAAGGATTAAAAAACCTTCCTGTAGTGCAATAGTTTGCATACGTGTTTCCAAAAGAGTTACCAGGTTTACCACCCAAAAGAGAGTTGGAGTTTACAATAGGCTTGAAACCTGGAATTGAACCTATAGAGATAATGCCTTACCAGATGTCAATGCCTGAATTGCAGGAGTTGAAAATGAAATTGAAGGATTTTTTGTACTAAGTAATTATATGTCCAAGTGTGTCGCCTTGGGGTGTGCTATTTATTTTCGTGAGAAATAAGGATGGATTTTGGAGACTTTGTATTGACTATCACCAATTAAACAAAGTGACGATCAAGAACCAATATCTGTTATCCAAAATAGATTATTTATTTGACCAGATGAAGGGGGAAACGATGTTTTATAATATTTATTTGAGATCAAGATATCATCAATTATGGATTAAAGAAGAAGATATCCCTAAGACCACATTTAAGATGAGGTTTGGACACTATGAGTTTATAGTTTTATCATTTGGATTGACGAACGCCCCGGGGGTATTCATGAGTCTGATGAATGGGGTGTTTCATGAATACTTGGATAGGTTTTTTGAAGTATTTATTGATGACATATTGATTTATTCTCGGACGAAAGAAGAGCATGAAAAAATTTTAAGATTGGTCCTAAAGTGTCTACAAGAAAACTATTTGTACGGAAAACTATCGAAATGTTCTTTTTACCAATCAAAGATTCATTACTTGGGACATATCATATCTGGTGAAGATATCATTTTGGATCCAGCGAAATTAGAGGCTATTATGGAATGGCCAACACTGAAAAATGTAAAATAAGTATGCATTTTTATGGTTTTAACAAGATATTACCAATGATTCATTGAAGTTTTTTCGAAGATAGAAAATTCAATCATAAAATTGCAGAAGAAGAACAAGAAGTTTGTATGGACTGAGAAATGAATGGAAGAATTTCAAAATCTCAAAGAGTTGTTGATGAAAGATGCGACACTAAAGGTCCCTAACATGGAAAAAGAGTTACTGGTATGCATGGACACATCCAAGGAAGGTTTAGGCAGATTTTTGATGCAAGACAGTCAAGTGATCACTTACATTTCAAGGAAATTGAGAAAGCATGAAGATAAGTACGCAACGCATGACTTGGAATTATTAGCAATTTTATATGCCTTGAGAGTTTGGAGACATTATCTTATTATATGGAAATTTGAATTAAAGACATATCAATGTGGATTGCAGCATATATTTACACATAGTGACTTGAACACGTGACAAAGGCGTTTGTTAGAATTATTAGTGAATACGACTTTGATATTACTTACATTAAAGGAATGGTGAACAAAGTGGCAGATGTGTTGAGTCGGAGACCGCGCATATTCTCAGTAATACTGCTTAAGACAAATCTTCAAGAAAATATTATAACTTTACAAATAGAATATGATTGGTACAAGGACGTTAAGAATAATATTGGACAATATACCATGACGGTACCAAAGTATGAAGGTTATTCATTAGACAATGATGGATTGTTGAGATTTAATGGAAGAATTTACGTGCCGTCTAACGATGAATTAGGGAGTTTGATCTTAAGTTAAGAACATCAAGCAATGTACATGGCTCATCCGGGAGTCATGAAGAAGAAGGAAGAACTTAAGCCTTTATTCTTATGGAAATGAATGAAATCAAACATAGTTAGATACATGGCGAGATGTCTAGAATGTCAGAAAGTGAAGGATGAACATAGACATCGAACAAGATTGTTACAACCCCACATTATTTTGAAATTGAAATGGGAGGTATTTTCGATGGAATTTATCATTGGATTGCCACTGATAGTAAGGAGGCATGATTCAATTTTCATTGTAGTGGACACTCTGACGAATAGTGCACACTTTATCCTAGTATGTACGACATATCAGAAACCAGACATAGCAAGAGTATTTGTTAGTGAGATTGTGATATTACATGGAGTACCAAGAAGGATCATATCCGATCGAGGATCGAGGTTTACAAGACAATTTTGGACTAGTTTCCAAGAGGCCTTGGGAACACAATCGAATTTTAGTACAATGTATCACCTTGAGACAGACGAAAAAATAGAGGGAACAAACTGGATTTTGGAGGATATGTTGCATATGTATGTATTGGATCAAAAAAAACGTTGGGAAGATTTTTTTCCACTAGTAGAGTTTGCATACAACAATAGCTATCAAGGTGTGATTAAGATGGCCCCGTTTGAGTTTCTTTATGGTTGACCATGTTGGAAGTCGTTGAGTTGGGATCGAATTGAGGACAGGGTCCTGGTAGGACCAGAAGTGATTCAAGAAATGGAAGAATAGATGCAATTGATAAGATGGAGGATTAAAGAAGAAAAAGATTGAAAAAAGAGTTATGTCGATGCACATCACGTTGACCGCAGTTATGAAGTTGGTGATAGAGTTTTCTTCTAGGTAAAACTGAACAAGAGTTTGATCAAGTTTGGAAAGGGTGCCAAAATCTCTCCTAGGTTTGTGGGACCTTTCGAAGTTGTGGAAAAGAAAGGACATGTGGCATATCGACTAGCCTTTCCTAATTCTTTGAAGTGTATGAAAGATGTATTTCATGTATCTATTTTAAGACATTATATTAGTGATCATTCACATCTTATTGACATGATTTATTTGCAGGTGTCAGACATGGGTTCTCTCGTGGGAGAGCCAATCCACATTCTGGACCATCACATTCGACAACTACGACGTCGAATAGTTGATCAGGTCAATGTCCAGTGGGACAACTATAATCCAGACTCGTCTACCTAGAATGATGCATATGAGATGTGTCAACAGTTTCCTTACTTTTTGATAAATTTGACATATAGACCTATGTCAGATACATTTGTTTTCTGACATTTATATATTGTACAAACTTCGGAATGAAGTTTAAAAAAATAGGGGGTGTATGCAACATCCCGCTTTACTGCGCACACTTTTATTGAGTTTGTCTTTGAGGACACTTGCATGCAAGTGATTCGGTTATGGTACATTGTGATTTTGTTTCGATTATGGATTATACATGATGATGATGATGTTTCGTAAATTATTATTATTTGATGTCTATATATTGACAGATGTTATTGGCAAGTTTTCCTGAGTGTGCAGGACACATGATAGGTTATGGATGTTGATGGAATCAATGGACTTCCTTGGAATCCAGATTGAGTTAGGGAGTGAATTGTATTTTGATTGAGTATTTCAATTACACACTTGTGACATATGATTGATTACAATATGATTTATGTATATGGATTATTGAAATGGGTTTTATCAGTGGATGCAGGCTTGACGATGCTTGCTAATCCGACTCATATAAGGAGTAAAAGGGCCATGCACATAAACCATACATTGAGGGAGAGGTGTGGCAACATGCATATCACAACCTACTAGCACTTTCGTCCTGGTATGAACTGTAGGTCAACGATTACCTAGTTCGAGAGGTCCAAAATGTTGTGAGGGAAGACTGAGATAGTTACTCACAAATATTCTAAGGGGCGCACAATAAGGCGGATTCCTTATTCCTTAGAATCCCTTAGTCTCTCACAAGGTTGACCGAATGAAGTGTTGATTCCAAAGGGTTGGACAAACTTCCAAAACCAGTGAAAGTCGAGTGACACCCTTGGAGAAAAAAGGTGCATATTGAAGGGCACGTCGTGCAATTAAAAATTGAGTCAATAAATCTAGGTGGCCTAGAAAACATTTAAATGATTAGATCTTGTTGGAATAAAATAATTCATTAAACCATAAATTATTAATTATAAATCCCAATAAAATTCTAATCCTAAGTCTAAAACTAAGTCTAAGTCTAAATTTAATGAAGGGACTAAATGAATTATGACATAAGTTAAAATATTGAAAAATAATCAAAATCTAGGAAAAAGGGGAATACAATTTAAAGATTGGATAAATTGCACATGTGTGCACGAAAATAATAAAAGGGATTTATAAATAAAAAGAAAACAAAACTTGGGAGTTTAGGTGTACACACAGAATGACATCTTGAGTCAATCTACCACTAAGTCTAACTAAAAGAAGACTCCTAATCCAACTCAACCTAAGATCTAGTTAGGGGACACTCAATAAATGAGAAATTGGGGAACTAAGGGACAACTAAGAGGAAAATATAGGAACACATTGGGGAATGTGACATAAAATGGATTTTTAAATAAAATAATAAGGGTAATTACTTGTGCAACTTGGGGAGTGTGTGACAAGTGTGTGGGTGACTAATCATAATTAAATTAATCAAAAAGTTAATTATTTGTGCATGAGGACATGTGTCATTGCGAATATTTCTATAAAGGAAATGGAGAAGAGGGGAAACAAATCTCACTTTGGTTAGTATTGTTATGCTGCTGAAATTTTTGACTAAGTTTTACTTGTGAGAATTGGGATTCCAAACTTGGTAAAGGGTGTAAGCTCTTCCTTGAGAGGAAAGTTTGGGGTTGCTATTGCTTTTGGCTTTTGTGTGTGGCCCCTTTGTGCATAGGGGGGATAAGGGGAGAGAAGAGTACCCCGAGTGTTGGATGGGAGGTACCAGTGAAGTTGTTCAATTAGCAGGTAGTTGACACAGCAAAAGCATTAGTGGAAATTCATCATTAAGTAATAATGACTTTATGGATACATTATTTTTATTGATTACTTAATCAAGCGATGTATTTCATATGTACTATTAGTAAATTCCAATTGGAGGGCCATGTTTCTTTTAAATTGAGATGTAATTGGTACTATTGTTATTGATAATTTAGGAACTCAATATTATATCAGAATGATGTAAGAATGATCTGAAAATTGATTTCAAATCATAATTACTTAATATGATAAAATGTAATCTGAGTATGTTATGCAGAAAATTCATTTTTAATTTCTATGTTAATTATTATGATTGTTGTTAGTTTCATTTTGTATCCAAACTATCATGTGCATTTGTATAAGCTGAGGAACAACATGGTAACCATCACTAAAAGAATGAAATATGAGTGTCTGGACCGAACCTTTATTGAATGGATTAAACCTATTCACCTTGCGAATCTAAGTTCCATTTACTTGAGTTTTTGTTACTTATAATTTAACTTCCATTAAAGGATAAGTTGAATATCGAGCTATCCTCTAACAATGATAAGAATGATGTGTACCTGCGTCAAGTTTTCTTCTCTTAAATATGCGGTGAGTATACATCGTTAGCTTGTCTTCAACTTTTGTAACATTTCTTTTCTATTTATACACTGTACTCCTACCTATGTTTTATTTAGTGACATTTTTGTTGTTTGAAATTTTGTTGCTTAAACCTTTAATTTGTGCCTTCTGTGTAGTTCGTCTGTAGAATTCCTCTAAATCCTTCTCTTAGTTTATCAAAAAAAGTTTAATCGGTTGATCCTGTGTCGTTCTCGTTGCATTACTCTTTTGGAATGGTTTCTACGAATTTCCTTTTCTTGTTTTGATTGCTTATCTAAACTTCAACCTCAGAAATGTATACAAAAAATTTAATCATCATGAAGCATTGAAGTTTGGTATAGGATTTTTCTTTTCAACTTAAGATGATTATGCGTCATTGGAAGCTCCTCCTAGCATAAATCTTCTTTGCTAAGAGTTATTCTCGCTATATATGTCTAAACCTGTATGCATTTAACCTTTCGTGAGCTAACTCTTGAATGCTATGTAATTCTATAATTTATTAATTGTGTATCTTGTAGGGTTGTAGATTAACCTCCATGCATTTATTTTTTGGTTCCAACATCCTACTATTTATTTTAATTAAATTCCACAAGGATTTTCGTTGGAAATTTTTGACCTGGAACTTGGCAGTTACATGCAACAGTAATTGCGAGCTCTTATGCTTGAACTAGAACTAACTAGTAGTGTCTTGATTCAATTTTGATTTTTCAGAGTGAACACCTAGCTACACCTACACCTGGAGCTGTGCGTTGGGATTTCATTCAAGGTCTTATTTATTGGAGATTTTTTTTTGCTACGTTTCTTTTTATGATTCTAAGCCCTGGTGTCTCTGTATTCGTTTACAAGGATTGTAATATACTCTCTGGACTATTAATAATTACACAGGATAGTATTGCCTCTTATGATTTTATTTCTCAACATTGCTTTCATTATTTCAAACCTTTGTGACATCCAGTTGTCTTAATTTTTGATGGAACTATTTAAAAGTCTATCAATGATATCTAGTAAAATTTCCATTTTCAGTGGCTTAGGTTAATTGTCCTTATTATTTTTTGTTCATCCATCTCAACCATCCTGGTTGTACGCTTCTTTTCTTATCCTAAATGTTTGTTGGATCGTTGGTTGCTTGTTCAATGTGAGTGGGTCTTCCGCTGAAACTCTCTTACTTCACCTCTCCTCGAGACTTGAGTTCAATAAACCTTTCTCCCAGTTAATTAAGGTGAAACAACTATTTGTATGTAAGGTACAATGATCTAAAGATACACACACACACAATATGAATGTTATCCTCGAATTTATTGTTGCTACAATTCCTATTTTACTTATAAAATATATTTTAACCATATTGATTAACGATAATATCCATATACATATACTCTATTGTGGTAGCTGATTTTAACTTAGGAAAGGTTTTCTTTAAGATTCTTACATGACTATATACATATCTGCTAGATACTAGATGAAAATATTTCGCACAAACCTTGGAATCGGTCGACATTTATTTAAGATGAGTGTGAGTTGTGAATCTTATTGATTAGTTTGTTGATAATTTTCCTTATCAAAAGTTGGTTTTACTTAGAATTCGTTACTTTCACTCTTGTTAAAATTTGTTATAAACACACACACACATACTAGAAGTAGTTTAACAATTACAATGTTTCTAAATATTGAGATGTATCCTAGGGTTGTTATATTGATAACTTCACAATTTTTTAATGTTCTATTTGTAAATGTGTTGAACCTGTACAAAATAGATCTAGCTAGAAAATACTACACACATTTGCAGAGAGAAATTAAGAAAGAAGAAGCAAGAGAGAAAGAATGGAAGAATTCTCATTAACCATATTCCACACTCAAAGAGTGAATAATTTACAATAGATATAGGATACATGAGTAACTGATGTGCCATAGTGGTGGTCTAGAGTGATATGGAAACACACCAACAGTTACGGGAGTGTTGACGGGCGAAATTGACCATCCGTCAACTGGAAGAGTGGAACCGGTCCGGGGTTGTCTAATAACCCAAGCCGTTTGGGATGTACCACCCTGACGGGTTTAGCGGCTCCGTTAGCCGATCTAAGTCCTAAGAAAATAAAAAAGGAAAAACTACTCTAAACTAACTAATCTAACTAAAACTAACTATCAAAACAAACTAATAAACTAATCTAACTATTATATATACAATCTACTATCTAATACTATGCTAACTCTAACTAATTAAATAACTAACTACTAATAGGAATAAATCTTATTCACAGAATGTACAATATTCACAATTTACAGATTTGAATAAAACCTGAAAAAAACTCATTAATATTCTGTCCAAAGACAGCGAGAGATAATGTTTTTTGATTTTTGTAATTTTGTGAAAAAGAAATAAACTGAAAACTAACTAAACTAAACAACTAATATACTAACTTTCACTACAAATCTAAACTACATATATCTAACTAAACTAATTAAATTATACTAACAAATTAACTAACAAATACTAAAAAACTAACCTGAAGAAGCGCTCCAGGTTTGTCCTGTGTGTACTAATTGTCTAAGCTGATCGGAGGGAGAAAACCCGCACAGAATTGTCCAGGAGCTTCTTGTAAACAAAAGCTGCAGTTCTCTTCAAATATGATCACAAGACAAACAAGACATAAAAATTCACAGCAATCATATAATTTATAAATCTTCACAGTTAGATAAATCTGTATGCAAAGATCTATACGAAATGATTCAATTAATGAAGAATAGAAATCTGTGATTCATTAACTGAAACAAAATGATTGTTGTACTTTTCAATAATGAAAGAGATCAGATATGGATAGAATTTTAATCAAATCATATCATCCTGCAATAGATTATGATATCTAAAGTAGTCTATAATCAACTGCAAACTGACATGCATAAACTTGAAATAAAAGATTGATATTATGAAAGAGAAAGTTGTAGCAAAACATCAACTCCTGTCTCAGTTTGTATTAGAAATCCATAGCCTAGTTCTCCCACAAGTGAGGATGCTCATTATTACAAAAATAATAAGTATTTAAAGACTTCTCATAGGGTAAAACATCCATGTGGAAGTTATGAAAACTGTTTACAAAAAAATCTGGGAAGATATCCCAAGTCTGACTAAACTAGGAACCTAAAATAAAAACTAAATCACACAAATATCTCCTAGACTGTCGAGCATGCCCAATGCAATTCGGATGTACTTGAAAAGGGTAAAAAATGAACAAGTTAGGAGGATATTTTGTTGATAAAAATGATAAAAAATCTAATTCTATAGACTAGCTACAGAATCTTCTGATTCTGTAGCTAGTCTAAATCAGACACATAATTAGTATTAAAATCAATTAAAATCTTTGAAAATACATTCAAACTATCAAAAGATATTTGATTGCTAAAAGCCTTATTCAAATCGAAACTTGAACAAACTAAATCAAATCATAACAGAGATGGGTACGTTCTGTTCAATTCGTTACCAATTCAGGTATACAAAATCATATCGAATAGTAATGAAATCGTTTCATATCAAATCAAAATCGATACAATTAAACAAATCATAGGTAATCATTTATGCTGCCTCATCAACAAGGAACATGATCGAATCCATACGAAAACAGCAAGATCATTTTCAAATTGATACAACATAAACAAACGACCCATCAAGTCAAAACTGGTGTGTAAATTACCAAAAACGAAAAGATAATGGAATCGATCGATTGATAACAGGATCTATAGGATTTGTTTGATCATTTTTTATTGCTATTTGGGGCAAACAAATTGACTGACATTGAATGAAATCGTTCATTTCAAAACGAGTTATAACCGAATTTGACAGAGATAACATTTATCGATCTGGGTTTAATCAACTTGTTTTGCAAATTAAAATCAAGCAGAGCAGTAGCTATGATACGAATCCAACTCACGAAAACAATCGTATTAACTCAAAATACACATCAATCCAATCAAAAGAAAAGCAAATCGAATAGTTGGAGCTTAACATAGTCGTTGTGAATCAAAACCGCTCCATGATTCGAACGTAGATTATCTTTTGTACAGACTTAAATGAGAATATTGTTTCCATAAAAAAAAAAAGTCGTTCTTTCCAAATCAGAGTCAATCAGAGTTGTATTCCTGATTTAGAAGATCACATCAAGTAAATTCAAACTCACGAAGTCGTTCCAAAATCACAGCATACAAACTAAATTAGAGCCAATATAATAACGAAATCATACCAAATCAAGACATGATCGTGCTCTAAATTTAGCATGAAAACCTCCTGTTCAGATTAGATACAAACAAATACAATCGAAAGCAAACCATTGATTTCGTCAACTCAACAGAAAAACGAATCAAATCCGATGAAAACTTATCAATTAGTAAACTAGGCATGATCGAATCGTGTATCCAAATCAAAACTTCATTTAATTTTCGCAAAGTGAAAACAATGTACAGGATGAACAACATTATGATAGAGCCATTTCGAATGATAGACAGAGCTATTTGAAAACCAAACTCAAACTATTATATTAATCCTAGCAATTCACAAAATGAAAATGATATCGAAATTCATACCTGGATGACGAGCAAACAACTTGATCATGACATTTTGGAATTGACAATGGTTGTAGTCGATTCAACATTCCTAAATACGATGGAACCAGTGGTCTTCTGCTTCCTATCATTTGCTTGAAGTTTGTCCCTTTGGTTGGTCAACATAGCAACTTGATTTTCCAATGATTGGATCTTCGATTGAAGTAAAGGCACATCTATATAGTATCGTTCGAACCACACATCACATTGATCACATGACGACTGTCTGGGCTTCGAAAATGTAGGTGAGGGTTTGGGAGAATCACCGAGGGTTTCATTAGGTAGCTTGATCCCAAGGTATCTAGGATTGTTCCTTAGGCAAGGGGGTAGATTAGAAACGAAGTCAAAGGGTGGCTCGGAACACATACCCTGTGAGTAAGGGTACTCACTAGCTAGGAAGCACTCTATGTCAGAGTCTGAATCCTCACTAAGGACTATGGGCTTCTGCTCAACACTATGTTTAAGCTTATTCCTAGCCATTCTTGAGATAAGCCGAGTGTTCTTTTTACCTTTTCCATCAACAGTAGGGTTTCCCTTGGCCTTTTTTCTTACAGGCTTTTTTATGGCCTCAACCTTGTTTGCTAAAACGTCGGGTAAGTCAATATCAGGGTCGACCGGGGTTTTCGGAGAGGGCAGTAGGACATGGAAGGGCATGGGTGGCCCGGCCTTAGTTCCATTAACCACAGGCTTGTCAATTTGGACAGGCTCTGTATCATCAAAACCATTCCGAGAAACAAAAGCTTGTCAGCTATCACCATGGAGATTTAAGTGATGAACAACTATGAGTCTGATCAGGCCATGGTGGAATAGGCTACTATCATCCTTTTCTCTTTTAAACATTTTTGACATTTTATAGAGGCTACGGTGGAAGTGAAACGGCATATTCAATGGATACCCTATAAAATTCATTAACATTCGAAGGTGATAGAGAAAAACCAGTTCATATCGACCCGCACAGGTCATGAATTGTTTGACCACCATCAAAAGATTATGCCATCGTGGTTTGAGTGTGGAAATCGGCATACCTCTGTCATAGGATGTGACCTTTCGCGAGACAAACAGTAGTGGCCATGGCACCTCTTCCACTTTTGAATTTTTAAACCAATGCTGGCCCATGGCTACTAACCCTATAGTGGAGCTAATGAACTCTTCACTGATTTCCAACTGAATGTCACCCACCTTGGCCCTACAACCATCAAAAGTTAGGGTGAACTGTTGTGCAACAAATAGATTAAAACCCTCGAATCGTTGTACAAAGGTGAGCCATCCGCTATCCTCTAAGTCTTTCAGGGCATTATCGAACAGGAGCAAGGCTTGGCTACCGTTCGGCTCAATTCGCACCACCAGTGCCATGGGGAAGAGCACATGGTAAGTCCAGGGTTTGAATCATCATACACAGGAACAAAACGCCCGAAGGCTTACTCGAGCTAACAGAGGCTAAACAAGGATAGGGATAAGCATTAATGACATCGTGCGAAGGTGGTGGAGCTTTTGCTGGCCATGCAGAATAGTCATTACCATATGGTACAACCGTCGACGCTTTCAACTATTCAACTCACAATGCATATGTGTTATAACTATGCCATTTCAATCAATCAAATCCTTTGGTAAGTGGATAAACCATACGCGCAATCAATAGTTATGCCATAGATTTAAAACCACCATACAAATCGAAACCAATACCAATGTTTTGACTAATGCGCCAATGTATTTTGATAACATGAGCTAGGTTTCAGATTAAATGATATATATCAAGGGTTTAACCATAACACCTGTGCATTTTTATGAAACCAGTATGCCAAGTAGATCAATCAAGGACCATGTAACACAATCTCCAATGTGTCGAAAACTCAATGAAACAAAATCACACAATCAAATCAAGAATGTCAAATGAGTACAGATCGAAAGGTCTTTTGCCAACTGCATAATGATAAGTAAAATGTAAATGCAATGGGCATATCGACAAAAATGGTAACGACAATTCAATAATGATTTTAATGTGGCTTCGAAAGACCAATTTTTCACGCTTACAGTCGTGAAAACAAAAACGAAGGTAAGTGTGCAAATAGCGCAAAAAGTGTCGTTTATTTGAGCAATGCGACGAAAAATTATGGTTTTCAAAACACTGGTGTAGGCAGCTTATAAGGACAATGGAAATGTGAATTGGATGCCAACAATGGCGACACACTGGTAGAAGCAGTTATCTCTACCAAAATAACAAATTCAGATTAGGACAACAAAGATAATTCCAACTCAAAAATAACAATCAGAAAATCGTATAAACATCATCATTAACCAACTATTCCAGCAGTTATTTAAAAGATGAAAACAGATAACAATCTTAAGACCAGCGAGTCACGATATTAAAGATAAAATCTCCAATACTGTTGACAGAACCACTGCTGCCAGCAGGCATCCATAGCCTCGACAAGGTTGCCATTTAACCCACTCTGACGTCTGTATCCTGCCAAGAAGTTCTCGATCAGAATAAAGGACATTAAGAGGTTTCTTATTCGCAAATTTTCATATACCCTACATTGCTTCCCTGCCAGCGGGCCTGTTCAGTACCCCGGCGACGTTGTCTTGGCATCATTCATGCATTTACCCGTTGCCAGAAAACCTGTTCAGTATCCCGGCGAGTTTACAAGCACTTCCCACAGCTCTATTATTGATTTGTTTTGTTTTTCAAAGATTTATAGTTGAGCGGGGTGACGCTGAAAATCATGATATTTTAACATATTTTTTCAGACCTCATCAGAATTTTTTAGAACTATCCTTTATTAAGTTCCAGAGATGTTTTATTTACAAAAACAACTTTCTATGGAAGGGAGACATCTTTTGAGTCCTTCCTTTAAGGAATAGGGACAACATAAAAAGATAATAGATTATCATGATAAGCTTTACTCAGAGATCGAAATCAATCAACTTCTTTCAAACAACAGACTTTTTGCCAACACAGATATAAATTTCATAAATATACCACTAATGTTTATACAATTTTCTTAGCAGTTATTTCAGCGAAGGAATTTTCTGTTTTCTTTATCTGAATAGCTCATAATACAGGCATGTGTATATCCAAGAACACAAGATGAGAAATCAAGAACAAAAGAAAACGAAAAAGCAAACAAAGAAGAATATGTACATAATATACAAGGGTTGTTATCAAGCAAAGTATCTTTTCAAGGCTTGGCCATTTACCGGTTAGGTGTCAGGATTCCCTTCAAGATTCTACAATCGAAAAGAGTTGGGACCCAACTTTTAAGCGATTAAAAATGGTCCAAGCCACAAGTTCTGAAATTTCATGTGCTCTCCCTTTCCCTCATGTGGTTTGTCACACTTCAAGACAAGGTTACCTGCTTCGAAGTTCCTATTAGAGGCAGAGTTATAATCAAACCAGCTTTTGACTATCTGTTGATGCTGATCTAACTTACGTTTAGCTTGGGTTCTTACCTCTTCTAGCTTCATCAAAGCATTAATTCGATTCTCCAAAGGGGGACAATCTTCTTCTTGTATTTTCTGTGAAAACTGTAGTGAAGGAAGAAGAATGTGAGGTGGCAGAATTGCTTCTCTGCCGTAGATGAGAAAAAAGGGGGAGTTACCTACAATAGCTTTTGGTGTTACCCTATCATCCCACAGTGCATTTAATAGTGCATTGTGCCAATTTTTTTGATTTTCAACCATCGTTCTCTTGATGATTTTAATCAAGTTCTTGTTTGTTGATTCTGCTAATCCGTTGCCCTGGGGATAATAGCTAGCAGAATACTTCAATTTAATTCCCTTTTCCAAAGCGAACTAGCCCATATCAAGACAAGAAAAGTAAGAAGCATTGTCGAACACTAAACAATCAAGGATACCAAAACGAGTGATGATATTTGAATTTAGGAAGGTAATTACCTGACTGGTGTTGACGGTTCTTAACGCAGTGGCTTCAGACCATCTGGTGAAATAATCTGTGGCTGTTATGATAAAATTATGTTGTTTTGATGATTGGGGGTTGATTGGACCTATGATATCGAGGCCCCACTGCTGGAAAGGAAAGTCTACTGCAACAGGCTGCAAAGGAAAGGTTGGTTTTTATAACCGCCCTGATGCTTTCTGACAAATGATACACTTACAACATAAAGCATGAGCATCTCTAAAAAGCATGGGCTAGTAATAACCGGCTCTCAAAACCTTATGGGCAGTGGTGTCACCACCGAAGTGACCTCCAGCTTCTCCTGCATGCAACTCTAGCAAGACGTTTTCTGCTTCGTCTTTCTCAAGACAGGGCATCAGTACGCCATCAAAATTTTGACGAAACAGGATACCATTAACCAAATGAAAGGAGGCAGACTTTAATCTCAATTCTCTTCTCTTGGTGGGATCCAGGTGATGGGGGGATAATCCATGTTCAAGACATAATTTTAAATCATCATACCAGGGACTGACAGTGTTTTGTGTGCAATAGATTGCATTTTGATCATGTTGTTCTAGGTTTGACATATCGTTTTCTTCTTGCTATCCTTTGACTGAATCAACAACTAACTTGCATAAAACTTGGCCTCTCACTATATGAGCTGGGGTAATTTCTATGTCATACTCCTGTAAAGAGGTAACCCAATTAGCCCTCTTTTCTCCTAGCTCTTTCTGCACTAACAGGTTCCTAACGGTTGGATAAGGTACAATAATCTTTGTCCTGGATTTCAAAAGATATGACCGGAAGTGTTTGGCTGCTTTGAAAACAGTGTAGGCCTGTTGATCTACCGCGGGGTATTTTAGTTCAGCGCCTTTGAAAGAAGAACTCATAAAGGAAATGGGTACTTCGTTGTTTTCAACGTTCTTTTGAGTTAGGACTGCGGCGTAGGAGCGGTCAGAAGCAAAAGTGTAGAGTGTGAAATCTTTGGAAAAGTCGGGGCTCATGAGAGAAGGAGCATATATTATATCCTTCTTTATTGCATTAAAATATTTATTTTTTGAGGGTCTCCAATGATAATGGGTGTCTTTCTTAATTAGGTTCTACAAGGGTCTGACCATTTCGGAGAAACTGGGGACGAATCTTCTCACAAAGTTAATCTGTCCTAAGAAAGACTGCATAGACTTTTTGGATGTAGGAGGGGCAAGCTTCGCGATGGATTGAGTCCTTTCGGGGTCGATAATCATCCCCTCGTTTGACATAATAAATCCTAAGAGTTTACCCTGTTCTACTACAAAGATGGATTTTTTGGGGTTCAAGGAGATGCCGTATTTACGACATCGCTGTAGAACAGCTCGTAAATGAGCTAGATGATCGGTTTTGTTCTTAGAGAACACAGTGACATCATCTAAGTAAACTACGATGGAATGATTTATTAAGCCTCGGAAATCAATGTCCATTGCTCTCTGGAAAGTAGCACCGGCATTAATCAATCCAAAGGGCATTTTTCGATAAGCATAGGTGCCCCATGGGGTGCAAAAGGTAGTTTTAAGTTGGTCTGAGGGAGACATTAGGACTTGGTTGTACCCTGAGAAACCATGTAATAAATATAGCCTCTCAAAACCAGATACCTATTGAAGGATATGTTCCATGGGTGGGACGAGATAGTTGTCTTTATCGGACGCTCTATTGAGGTTCCGGAAATCGACGCAAAGTCGGATTTCCCCACTTTTCTTCCGGACTGGGACAAGGTTAGAAACCCATTGAGTGTGCCTAATAGGGAAAATTATCTTAGCATTGAGGAGTTTATTCAATTCTTTTTGAACGGTCTGTTCGAGCTTAGGGTGCATTTTTCTCAATTTTTGTTGAAAGGGTAAGGTTTGAGGCTTCATAGGAATGACATGTTGTATGATGTTAGGGTCGAAAGTTTTAAGGTCATCATACATCCATGCAAAGACATCTTTAAATTCTTTGAACAATTTAATAAAGGAAACTTTTTCTTTTTCAGAACATCCTACCCCTAGATTAATGCACTGTGGATTATCCTTAGTTCCCAAGTTTACTTTTTCAAATAATAACGAGGAACTATTAGTTTTACAGTTGACTGATTTTTTGAATTTATCTTGAAGATCGTAAAACTTCTATAATCTAACTACAGATTTAGGGATCGATTTTACCATGTCCGATGAAGATTCAGGAGTTCTCGGATCTGGTATTACCATGAAATCGCACAAGTTGTCGTCGTGTGTGTGTTCGTCGATCACCGCACCTTGAAAAGTTTCTTCCATATGCAAAGAGTTAATAATCTGTTGGTCGTCATCAAATACTCTCCAGTTCGTGATGTTGTCGGGAACGGATGGCTGGAACAACAGCTCGACGGAGAATGCATCTGGGGACAAGCCTTCTGCAGGAAGAAGTTTAGAAGCTACGTTAGCCAAGAGATCTTCTTTAGAGTTATTCAATCTAGGAATAGAATTTATATTGAAAGCAACAAACTTATTCATTAAATTCCATACCTCGGATTGATAGCTTTTAAGATGCGGAGAAAGACAGTGGATAGAATCTCTTACCTGTCTAACCACTATTTCAGAGTCGCCAAAGACAGTCAAATTTTGAATGTTCATGTCTAAAGCTTTTCTGAGACTTTGCAGTAAAGCCTCATATTCTGCAGTGTTATTGGTACATTCAAATTCTAACCTACATGCAATCAATGTTTTTTTACCTGCCGGATCGATAATAACGTAACCTGCACCAGCTCCTTCTTTGGACTTTGAACTGTCAAAATAAAGAGACCAAATTTGATTTCCGTCGGGTGTATGAGACTGTTGTGTAGAAGCTGTTGGCTGCACATATGCTACAATCTCGGACTGTTGTTCTAGATTGGTGATAGCTGAAGTCTTGGCCATGATATTGTCGAAAAAGGTATCCATCCCTTGTACTTTGGGTGAATCGACAGAAGGGGTAAATGGTTCATTGGGGTCATTCAAATCTATGACTGTGAGCTTAAGGTAGCGTTCACGATTTACCTTAATCTTGTTGGGCTTGCCGTTTTCTGGGAGCCACAGGTGAGACCAATCTGTTGCGAAATAGCCATGTAACTGCTCTAACCAGTCCCTGCTTAAAAACATGCCATACACTTCTGGAATATCCACAACGATAATATCAATTACTTGATGAACCTTGGGGTTAGACGATAATCTTATAAGGACGTTTCTTAATTCGCCTATAACTTTAACATTGGTTCGATCAAGTTGGATGATTTTTAATGTACATGGTTCAACCTTAGCAATAATCTTCTGACATACATACCATGGCATTATATTGGATGTTGCTCCTGATTCTACCATACAATTGTGCACGTTTCTATTAAAGATTTCGAAAGTTAACAAAAATGGAGGTACATTTTTGCGACTACTGAGGGTGGTAGCTTGAGGTTTTTTACTCGTAGTTTCTAAAGCTACTTTATCTACATTATTTACATTATTTACATTGCTTATAGGAAGGCTTCCTTTATCTTGAGGATCAGGGTTATTTTTAGTGGAAGTCTTCTGAGGAACTTTGTTCTGGACAACCTTGTTACCATGTGAATCACTGTTTTTGCTATTCTCTAAGAAGTTATGTAACATTTTTTGTAGCAAAAACAGAAATTTTAATAACTCATAAACAGAAATGTTATCCCTTAAATTTTTAAGATCTTCAACTAAATCATAATCTAAGTTGGGGTTCCCCTGGTTCTGCTTAGCCTCAGCTGGTTTAGATTTCTTTGGGGGCAAAGTCATAGTGTTTTCAGAAGAAGGTTTGTTTGTTGTCTTACTCCTAGTATTATAGGGATGAACTGTCTCGACGTTAGCTTGAAAGATGTTATCCGAGAAGTGTCCAAAAAAGTTTGGAGAAGACTCTTCTTCTTGGACTGTCTCCTGTTCAACAACCTCTTCAGGAATTTCATGAGGTGTCAAGTTATCCTGGGCTTCTAGAATTGTTTGTAAGGCATATTGCAGACTTTATAGATTAAGGCCCTCAGTAGTAGGATTAGGTCGGTTGGGGGGAAAAGACTTCCTGAACGAGGGTTTGTAAGGCCCTTTGCTCGAAGAAGCTTCTTCGGTTGTCCTTTTCAAGTCTATGACTTGGTTTGACAGTTTTTGAACAACTTTGGTTAATTTTTCTAAATCAGAGCTTTCAGGTTGTGATTTATTTTGAGTGGGTCTGGGGAGGATTTCGATCTTCTTTTTGGAAGAAGAGCTAGTTTTTGTTTCGTTGCTAGTAGTGTCTTTTAAACTAAGTATGTCTTTTTCAATCTGGCTAGCCTCTTCAAAGGCCTCCAACAACGTGGCTTTCTTAGATCATTTAACCCAAATAGCTATACTCTGATGCAAAGATTTAGTGTAGTATGCTATAATTAGATTCTCGGCAGGCATGGAATCCGTGGGGATTCGGTTTTTAAGTGTTAAGAATCTTTGATTAAAGTCTTTAATTTTCACTTTTGGGTTCATTTTTAAGCTAGAAAGCTCCATAACTAGAACTCCTGGAGTCTTATCGTCTCCGAATTTTTCCAAAAAGAAGGATTCAAACTTATCCCAGGACACGATGGTATGGGGTTGCTGGGCAAAGTACCATGTAGATGCATTTCCCTCGAAAGTATAGGGGAACAACCTACAGACAACGTCTTCATGCTTGACATTGCGGAGTCTTATGACTAACATAAATTTTTTAATGTGATCTCTGACGACCTTCTTAGAGTCAGGGTCGAACTTGGGAAGCCACTTCTCCATATGTTTGGGTAAGGAGTGTTGTGCCCCAGATACAACTACTGCATCCTGTTCGAGCCAAGGTTTAGCAGGGTTGTTATGATTTTCCATTGGTGTAGTGGGTGTGGAAGGCTGTCAAGGGGAACTGCCTTCGTTAGAGGAATCTCCTCCAGAAGAGGAAGGAGATGATGGAGGTGGTGAAGGAGGTATTCCAGATCCTCCTGCAGCAGGATTGAGGGTTGGATCTATAGTGTTTAAGGTGAGGTTAGTGCCTCCAAGCTGTTCTCTGATATTAGAGAAATCTAGTGGTTGGCCCCAAGGATGGTTTGGTTGTCCTAAATGGGCTAAGGCACTATGATTTTTTATGAGAGATTGTCGAACAATCTCTTGTATGTCACCACCTGCGAGATTTGTAGTTACTGGTTCAACTGTGATCTGTGGATTGTCGTTTGATGTGGTTGTTGTTTGAAGGGGAATGTTATTGTTCAGATGACTTCTTGTCACTATAGGTGAGCGATTAGGTGGTGGAGGAGTCTTACGACCGCCTCGTGCCATTAATTAATTTCAGGCCCTCCTTCTAGCGCCATTTGTTGACGGGCGAAATTGATCGTCTGTCAACTGGAAGAGTGGAAATGGTTCGGGGTTGTCTATAACCCAATCCATTTGGGATGAACCACCCTAACGGGTTTAGCGGCTCTGTTAGCCGATCTAAGTCCTAAGAAAATAAAAAAGGAAAAACTACTCTAAACTAACTAATCTAACTAAAACAAACTATTAAAACAAACTAATAAACTAATCTAACTATTATATATACAATCTACTATCTAATACTATGCTAACTCTAACTAATTAAATAACTAACTACTAACAGGAATAAATCTTATTCACAGAATGTACAATATTCACAATTTACAGATTTGAATAAAACCTGAAAAAAACTCATTAATATTCTGTCCAAAGACAGCGAGAGATAATGTTTTTTGATTTTTGTAATTTTGTGAAAAAGAAATAAACTGAAAACTAACTAAACTAAACAACTAATATACTAACTTTCACTACAAATCTAAACTACATATATCTAACTAAACTAATTAAATTATACTAACAAATTAACTAACAAATACTAAAAAACTAACCTGAAGAAGCGCTCCAGGTTTGTCCTGTGTGTACTAATTGTCTAAGCTGATCGGAGGGAGAAAACCCGCACAGAATTGTCCAGGAGCTTCTTGTAAACAAAAGCTGCAGTTCTCTTCAAATATGATCACAAGACAAACAAGACATAAAAATTCACAGCAATCATATAATTTATAAATCTTCACAGTTAGATAAATCTGTATGCAAAGATCTATACGAAATGATTCAATTAATGAAGAATAGAAATCTGTGATTCATTAACTGAAACAAAATGATTGTTGTACTTTTCAATAATGAAAGAGATCAGATATGGATAGAATTTTAATCAAATCATATCATCCTGCAATAGATTATGATATCTAAAGTAGTCTATAATCAACTGCAAACTGACATGCATAAACTTGAAATAAAAGATTGATATTATGAAAGAGAAAGTTGTAGCAAAACATCAACTCCTGTCTCAGTTTGTATTAGAAATCCATAGCCTAGTTCTCCCACAAGTGAGGATGCTCATTATTACAAAAATAATAAGTATTTAAAGACTTCTCATAGGGTAAAACATCCATGTGGAAGTTATGAAAACTGTTTACAAAAAAATCTGGGAAGATATCCCAAGTCTGACTAAACTAGGAACCTAAAATAAAAACTAAATCACACAAATATCTCCTAGACTGTCGAGCATGCCCAATGCAATTCGGATGTACTTGAAAAGGGTAAAAAATGAACAAGTTAGGAGGATATTTTGTTGATAAAAATGATAAAAAATCTAATTCTATAGACTAGCTACAGAATCTTCTGATTCTGTAGCTAGTCTAAATCAGACACATAATTAGTATTAAAATCAATTAAAATCTTTGAAAATACATTCAAACTATCAAAAGATATTTGATTGCTAAAAGCCTTATTCAAATCGAAACTTGAACAAACTAAATCAAATCATAACAGAGATGGGTACGTTCTGTTCAATTCGTTACCAATTCAGGTATACAAAATCATATCGAATAGTAATGAAATCGTTTCATATCAAATCAAAATCGATACAATTAAACAAATCATAGGTAATCATTTATGCTGCCTCATCAACAAGGAACATGATCGAATCCATACGAAAACAGCAAGATCATTTTCAAATTGATACAACATAAACAAACGACCCATCAAGTCAAAACTGGTGTGTAAATTACCAAAAACGAAAAGATAATGGAATCGATCGATTGATAACAGGATCTATAGGATTTGTTTGATCATTTTTTATTGCTATTTGGGGCAAACAAATTGACTGACATTGAATGAAATCGTTCATTTCAAAACGAGTTATAACCGAATTTGACAGAGATAACATTTATCGATCTGGGTTTAATCAACTTGTTTTGCAAATTAAAATCAAGCAGAGCAGTAGCTATGATACGAATCCAACTCACGAAAACAATCGTATTAACTCAAAATACACATCAATCCAATCAAAAGAAAAGCAAATCGAATAGTTGGAGCTTAACATAGTCGTTGTGAATCAAAACCGCTCCATGATTCGAACGTAGATTATCTTTTGTACAGACTTAAATGAGAATATTGTTTCCATAAAAAAAAAAAGTCGTTCTTTCCAAATCAGAGTCAATCAGAGTTGTATTCCTGATTTAGAAGATCACATCAAGTAAATTCAAACTCACGAAGTCGTTCCAAAATCACAGCATACAAACTAAATTAGAGCCAATATAATAACGAAATCATACCAAATCAAGACATGATCGTGCTCTAAATTTAGCATGAAAACCTCCTGTTCAGATTAGATACAAACAAATACAATCGAAAGCAAACCATTGATTTCGTCAACTCAACAGAAAAACGAATCAAATCCGATGAAAACTTATCAATTAGTAAACTAGGCATGATCGAATCGTGTATCCAAATCAAAACTTCATTTAATTTTCGCAAAGTGAAAACAATGTACAGGATGAACAACATTATGATAGAGCCATTTCGAATGATAGACAGAGCTATTTGAAAACCAAACTCAAACTATTATATTAATCCTAGCAATTCACAAAATGAAAATGATATCGAAATTCATACCTGGATGACGAGCAAACAACTTGATCATGACATTTTGGAATTGACAATGGTTGTAGTCGATTCAACATTCCTAAATACGATGGAACCAGTGGTCTTCTGCTTCCTATCATTTGCTTGAAGTTTGTCCCTTTGGTTGGTCAACATAGCAACTTGATTTTCCAATGATTGGATCTTCGATTGAAGTAAAGGCACATCTATATAGTATCGTTCGAACCACACATCACATTGATCACATGACGACTGTCTGGGCTTCGAAAATGTAGGTGAGGGTTTGGGAGAATCACCGAGGGTTTCATTAGGTAGCTTGATCCCAAGGTATCTAGGATTGTTCCTTAGGCAAGGGGGTAGATTAGAAACGAAGTCAAAGGGTGGCTCGGAACACATACCCTGTGAGTAAGGGTACTCACTAGCTAGGAAGCACTCTATGTCAGAGTCTGAATCCTCACTAAGGACTATGGGCTTCTGCTCAACACTATGTTTAAGCTTATTCCTAGCCATTCTTGAGATAAGCCGAGTGTTCTTTTTACCTTTTCCATCAACAGTAGGGTTTCCCTTGGCCTTTTTTCTTACAGGCTTTTTTATGGCCTCAACCTTGTTTGCTAAAACGTCGGGTAAGTCAATATCAGGGTCGACCGGGGTTTTCGGAGAGGGCAGTAGGACATGGAAGGGCATGGGTGGCCCGGCCTTAGTTCCATTAACCACAGGCTTGTCAATTTGGACAGGCTCTGTATCATCAAAACCATTCCGAGAAACAAAAGCTTGTCAGCTATCACCATGGAGATTTAAGTGATGAACAACTATGAGTCTGATCAGGCCATGGTGGAATAGGCTACTATCATCCTTTTCTCTTTTAAACATTTTTGACATTTTATAGAGGCTACGGTGGAAGTGAAACGGCATATTCAATGGATACCCTATAAAATTCATTAACATTCGAAGGTGATAGAGAAAAACCAGTTCATATCGACCCGCACAGGTCATGAATTGTTTGACCACCATCAAAAGATTATGCCATCGTGGTTTGAGTGTGGAAATCGGCATACCTCTGTCATAGGATGTGACCTTTCGCGAGACAAACAGTAGTGGCCATGGCACCTCTTCCACTTTTGAATTTTTAAACCAATGCTGGCCCATGGCTACTAACCCTATAGTGGAGCTAATGAACTCTTCACTGATTTCCAACTGAATGTCACCCACCTTGGCCCTACAACCATCAAAAGTTAGGGTGAACTGTTGTGCAACAAATAGATTAAAACCCTCGAATCGTTGTACAAAGGTGAGCCATCCGCTATCCTCTAAGTCTTTCAGGGCATTATCGAACAGGAGCAAGGCTTGGCTACCGTTCGGCTCAATTCGCACCACCAGTGCCATGGGGAAGAGCACATGGTAAGTCCAGGGTTTGAATCATCATACACAGGAACAAAACGCCCGAAGGCTTACTCGAGCTAACAGAGGCTAAACAAGGATAGGGATAAGCATTAATGACATCGTGCGAAGGTGGTGGAGCTTTTGCTGGCCATGCAGAATAGTCATTACCATATGGTACAACCGTCGACGCTTTCAACTATTCAACTCACAATGCATATGTGTTATAACTATGCCATTTCAATCAATCAAATCCTTTGGTAAGTGGATAAACCATACGCGCAATCAATAGTTATGCCATAGATTTAAAACCACCATACAAATCGAAACCAATACCAATGTTTTGACTAATGCGCCAATGTATTTTGATAACATGAGCTAGGTTTCAGATTAAATGATATATATCAAGGGTTTAACCATAACACCTGTGCATTTTTATGAAACCAGTATGCCAAGTAGATCAATCAAGGACCATGTAACACAATCTCCAATGTGTCGAAAACTCAATGAAACAAAATCACACAATCAAATCAAGAATATCAAATGAGTGCAGATCGAAAGGTCTTTTTCCAACTGCATAATGATAAGTAAAATGTAAACACAATGGTCATATCGACAAAAATGATAACGACAATTCAATAATGATTTTAATGCGGCTTCGAAAGACCAAGTTTTCATGCTTACAGTCGTGAAAACAAAAACGAAGGTAAGTGTGCAAATAGTGCAAAAAGTGTCGTTTATTTGAGCAATGCGATGAAAAATTATGGTTTGCAAAACACTGGTGTAGGATGCTTATAAGGACAATGGAAAATGTGAATTGGCTACCAACAGGGAGTAAACTGCCACCTAGTCTAGTCTCTTGGGCAGTTACAGGAATGAACTACCACCTAGTCTAAGTTAACTAGTCTATCAGTATTCAGTTAACTGACTGAAACAAAGTGAAGTGAGGAGGAGATTAGGGAATCATGAGTAATGTTGATGCAAGAGCATCGTAGAAAGCCAAAATCACGCGCCTAGTTAAAGGAACAGTTGAACGCGCGGATGCAAAAAGGACACGTTTTTTTTTATGAAACCGTTTTGAATTTTGAAATCTGAAGCATTAATGTAATAGCTAGGAGAAGTATACTTACATTTATGTCTTGGAGATATGAACAGATCTGGAGAAATTATTCTCATTTGCCGGATGTAATAGGCATTTAAGTGTGTTAATGTAAAGTAGGTAGATATGAATGTTAGATTAGACAGTTTAGAAGCATAGGAGGGAAAACAGATATAGACACCCTCACCCTTGTATCATTGTAACAGGAACATTGTGATTTTAGAGAATTCATAAGCTATAGAGCTGTAGCAGAGAACTGTAGAGAAGAATCCATGTACAGGAGCACTTGAGTTAATATATAAATCTTTGACTCAATTTTCATGGTGTTATGATGATTACTGTTTACACTTGTTGAATGGTATGTTTACAGTTGATTTGTTTCTATGTTATGCATTTATCTCAATGTTGTGTTGTGTGTGTGATTTCATGTTGAATGTATGAAGTCTAAGAGAGAAGAAGAATGAGTTTCAATTGTTTCTCTTCCTGAGAATTCTTGCAAGGAGTGCAGTGGACGTCCGCAAGGTGTGCGTTGACGAGGGTCTGAGTTTTATCTCAGAAATCTCAGGAGAGATATCGTTGTTCTCATACCAATTGAAGTGCAGATGAAGCACAGAGTCATGCAAGGTCTACATAGGCCAATTGAAGTCTTGGATTTTGTAAATCTAGAAAGAAGATTCAGAGATTACTATTGCAAAGAGTGCACAGGGTTAGAGACTCAAATAACCAAAGGTTATTTGAAGGTTTGCTGCAAGGAGTACGAGCAGGGGTCCTTTTGGAAGCTGGATTTTGCAAGTGAAATCTCGGGAGGGATTTAACCTTTGAAGTGTTAAAAGGGAGGCGGAGATTGAAATCGTCTCATAGAAATCAAGTTTCGGAGAAAGAACACCGAGTCGTTTGGGCAGAAGTCATTGAGAAGTGAATTAGACGGTCAAAATTCTCTGTGAAGAACTCACGAAATCATGAGGACCATAGGATCCGAAGGAGATATAAGGTGGTTAGGAGTTGGATGAATCTGCCACCCTGACATCAAGAGTCAACGCGAACTGTTGATCATGGTCAGTTTGAGCTGACAGATCATTTCATTGATTCGGGGTTCGTAATTTTGGAGTGTAGGCCAAAATCCTTGGTCACTCAAATTCCCGAATCGTGAAAAGGATTATCATGTGTGGAATTTCGGCATTTCGGGGTTCGACATTTCGGTAATTCCGACGACAAGGAGCCGGGGCCCTTTGCATTGAAAACCCTGAAGTCATGAAATGCGACGTGTCTTTTGGGTGAAATTTTAGCATTTCGACATTTCAAGGTCCGGGAAGTAGAGGCGACAAGTGATTTTGGAATCAAGAGTTTCAAACTCCCGGTTCGCAAAATCCCGAAAATATCGAAGCCGTTAGGTCTATTTCAGAGTTCGGGGAATGGAGTGACCATTGGTTGGGGTCACTGCATTTCAAAATCCCAGTTACCAAAATCTTGATATAGCCAGGACCCTTGGATCAAGGGAGGCGCATAGCCATTGATCTCACCAAAGGCAAAATTTCGGAGTTCAGGGAATTGTAAGGTGAGAGGAACAACTATTGGTTGTTCTCTCAAGTTTCGAAAATCCAAAAACTAGTGGGTAACAGGTGGTGTATGCTCGACGTGTTGGAGGATTCAACCATCGTTGACATTTCAGTTTTCGGTGATTGCAAAGAGTTGTGGCATTGCATCAAGAACCTCCAACTCATGAAGCCCGAAATCTTTCATGGCTTAAACAAGGGTTTCGCATTTCGGCATTTGCCAAGAGCTGTGGAAATACATCGGGACTATACTTCAGGACTCTCCAACTCCCAAAACCCGAAGTCCTTTTTGGATTAAAAAAAAGGTTTAATTAACCCTTGGCATGGTTTTAGTGAAGATCCTGCGCGGATCTCGACTTGAGGGCAGGGGGTCTGCACCAGTTGTGGTATCAGAGCCTGATTTTGTCTGTATATTTCAGGAAAAGGGAGCTAGAGGAAAAGGAGTAGTTTGATACGCACCAGTTGTGGTATCAGAGTACAGAACAAATTCTTTTCTTTCTGTAGCAGAGAGAAAATAAGTAATTTTAAAACCATGCCGCCGAGAAGAAGAGATAGGCCAATGCCTGATCCAGTAGTGGAAAGAAAAATGCATGAGTTATGTGCCAGAATTGATGCTATGGAGACAACACAAAGGCGCACAGTCGACGTTGGGGATATCAGCGAGGCTAAAAGTTAAAATGAAGCTGGAAACGAAGGAGAGGAAGTTGCAGTCGAAGATGTTGCAGATGGACGCCTATTCAGGGTTGTTGCAAGGATAGGTGCTAGGGAAAAAATGGACATTCCAGTGTATGAAGGCAACTTGGATGTTGAAGAACTTCTAGACTGAATTAGAGCTCTATACAAATACTTCGACTATGAGGATGTCGAGGAAGATAAGAAAGTCAAACATGTCGTTACTAGACTTAAAGGGCATGCAACACTGTGGTGGGATGAACTGCAGTCTGACAGACGCTACAAGGGCAAGCAGAAAATCAAAAGATGGGATAGAATGGTTGCAAAGATGAAAGCCAAATTTATACCCAGGGATTATCAAATCACTCTGTTTCGGAGGATGCATAATTTGAGATAGAAGCTGATGTCAGTGAAAGAATACACTGAATAATTCTACAGGATAAACATCAGAGCAGGTCATCAGGAAAGCGATGATGAAAAAGTTGCCAGGTACATGAATGGTCTGCGATATGACATTCAATATGAGATGAGCATGCTGACCATTCGAAATGTGGAAGATGCTTATCAGATATCTCTGAAAGATGAAGAGAAGTTGAGCCGGAAGAAAGGTCAAAGAGGCCGAGGTATAAGTCAAGACAGAGGAAAAACAATTGCCCAAGACAGAACTCAAAAAACTAAAGAAGAGGGAAAAAAACCTCAACCTCAACCTGAGAGAGGAGGAAGATCACAAGGAAGGCAGTATGCTAATAGAAATATTTTTCCTCAAGACAGAGGAAGAGGAAGAGGTAGAGGAGGTGAAGTGAAATGCTCTATCTGTGGAAAAATCGTACATAAATCCTATGAGTGTCCAGATAAGAAGAAAGATGGTGGTGAAACTCACATTGCCAAAGCTCAAGGATGGGCTATTGAGGTAGAAGACGTTGAGGGAAGAAGATCCTTAATGATGAGGAAAGTTCTCATGAAGCCCGAGAAGGAGGTAGAGAACCCAGCCCAAAGAAACAGTTTGTTTCAGACTGCTTGCAAAACCAAAGATAGGGTATGCAAGGTCATAGTGGACAGCGGTAGCACAGACAATCTCGTATCTATAGAGATGGTAGAAAAGATGGAGTTGGAGACTGTTGCACATCCAAGCCCATATAGACTTTCGTGGCTACAAAAAGGACATCAGGTAAATGTCACTAAACAATGTTTAGTTGAATTTAAAATAGGAGGATATAAAGATGAAATATTATGTGATGTCATTCCCATGGATGTTTGTCATCTATTGTTGGGTAGATCGTGGCAATATGATAGAAACATAGTTCATGATGGGAGAAAAAACACATACACCCTGGAAAAAAATGGTAGGACGCACATGTTGCTGCCGATTAAGAACCAAGAGGTGAAAACAAAAATGAGCAACACTGTACTTCTCATGAGTGGGAAGGAACTTCTTAATGAAGTTAAGAAGAACGAAGACACACAATTTATTATGGTCCAGAAGCCCAAAATTGTTTTGACCAGTACGAGAGTAGATGATTTACTAGAAGAAATCCAGGAGTTGTTGGGAGAGTTTGTTGATATAGTAGCGGACGAACTACCTTGTTCGTTGCCACCTATCAAGAGTATAAGTCATTATATCGATCTTATACCTAGAGCTAGTTTGCCGAACAAAGAAGCATATAGGTTGACGGCACAGGAAAATGAAGAAGTTAAGAGACACGTCCAGGACTTAATGGACAAAGGATTGATTCGAGAAAGCTTGATTCCATGCGTTGTTCCGACAGTGCTCAGCCCAAATAAAGACGAAGGCTAGAGAATGTGTACAAACTCAAGGGAAATCAATAAAATTACCATCAGATACAGATTTACATTGCCAAGGATGGACGACTTGATGGATTGCTTGAGTGGAGCAAAGTTTTTTTAAAACATTGATTTGAAAAGCGGGTATCATCAAATTAGAATGAGAGAAGGTGATGAATGGAAGACAACATTCAAGATGAATGAGGGGCTATATGAATGGTTTGTCATGCCATTTGACTTAATGAATGCGCCCAGTACTTTCATGAGGTTAATGAATGAAGTCCTGAAGGATTTCATAGGGAAATTCATCATTGTATATCTTGACGATATATTAATTTTCAGCAAGACAAAAGCATAACACTTAAAGCATCTAGTTGCAGTAATGAGGAGATTATAGCAGGAGAAATTGCTAATTAATATGAAGAAATCGTCATTTATGAGGACATAACTCTTTTATTTGGGTTTTGTTATCTCTACAAATGAATTAAAAATGGATCCGGAAAAGATAAAGGCGATGAAGAATTGGTCATCGCCGAAGAGCATGTTTGAAGTTCGAAGATTCCATGGTTTTGCTAGATTTTATAGGAAATTCATCCGAAACTTCAGCGGAATTAGCGCACCAATGATGGATACAGTGAATAAAAGACATAAGTCTTTTCACTAGACAGAGGAAGCAAAAAAGAGCTTCAATCTGCTGAAGAAGAAGATCATTGAGCAACCAATTTTGGTTTTGCCGGATTTTAGCAAGACATGCCAGGTCAGGTGTGAAGTGAGTGGATTTGCAATTGGAGAGGTCTTGAGCCAAGACGACAGGCTGATCACATATTTTAGTGAAAAACTAAATGAAGCGAAGATTAAGTACTCCACATATGACAAGGAATTCTATGCAGTCATACAAGCGTTGAAGAAATGGAGACACTATTTGGTTCCCAAGGAGTTTGTTTTGTACAGCGATAATCAGACTTTGCAATTCGTGACTCGACAGGAAAAGTTGAACCAAAAGCATGCTAAATGGGTTGAATTCATGAAAAATTTTACTTTTGTGATTAAGCATATTTCTGGAACTGCTAACAAAGTTGTTGATGCTTTGACTAGGAAATGTTTTCTTATGCAGGAATTCAGATTCAAGACTTTAGGTTTTGATAACCTTAAAGAAATGTACAGGGATGATCCAGACTTCAAGGAGGCATATGAATCATCTGAGAATCCAATTTTCAGGGATAAAAGCCAATGGAATCAATACATGATCAAGGATGGATTATTGTTTAGGGGAAATCAGCTATGTATTCCAAAATGCTCCATGAGGGAGAATTTGCTGAAGGAAAAACACAGTGGAGGATTGACTAGACATTTTGGTCATGACAAGACGTTCTCAAAGTTGAATGGCTCATAATTTTGGCCAGGGATGAGAACAGATGTTAATAAATTCATGGATAGATGCAGAATTTGCTAGCACACGAAAGGAAAAAGGCAGAACACAGGGTTATACCAACCATTACCCATACTTGAAAGGTCATGGAACGCAGTGATCATGGATTTCGTATTGGGACTGCCAAGAACATAGAGAGGATGTGATTTGATCTTTGTGGTAGTCGACAGATTTTCAAAAATGGCACATTTCATACCATGCCAAAAAACCAGTGACACAACTCATATTGCGAACTTGTTTTTCAAGGAAGTCATCAGACTTCACGGTTTGCCAAGGAGTATCATGTCTGATCGAGATACCAAGTTCGTAGGGAATTTATGGAGGACCTTATGGAAGAAGTTGGGGACAAGTTTGTCTTTTATCTCAGCATATCATCCTCAGACGGATGGACAGACAGAGGTCGTAAACAGGAGCTTGGGAGATTTGTTGAGAAGCTTAGTGACTGAACACCATAGTCAATGGGATGACATTCTACCACGGGAGGAATTCGCTTACAATGATTCACTCAATAGAAGCACATGGCAGAGTCCATTCCAGATTGTATATGGAATGCAACAAAGGGGAGTTTTTGAATTGAAAGATTTGGAACAAAATGAATTTAGGAGTGCTAGTGCAGAGGACTTTGCAGAAGGAATGAAGGAGCTTCACAACCGAGTTAAGGAGTGATTGCAAAGTTCAAGTCAAGAATACAAGTGAAGAGCATATCAACATAGGAAAGAACTTCAATTTGAAGTTGGTGATCTGATTCTTGCACATCTAAGGAAGGAGAGGTTCCCAAGGGGGACGTATAATAAGCTGAAGATGAAAAAGATTGGACCGTGCAAGATCTCATGAACGGGAGTTTATGAAAATTTTCAAGCGAGGGAGTATGATGTATGAGCATCGTAGAAAGCCAAAAGCACACGCCTAGTCAAAGGAACAGCTGAACGTGTGGATGCAAAAAGGACACTTTTTTTTTTATGAAACCGTTTTGAATTTTGAAATCTGAAGCATTAATGTAATAGCTAGGAGAAGCGTACTTACATTTATCTCTTGGAGATATGAACAGATCTAGAGAAATTATTCTCATCTACTGGATATAATAGGCATTTAAGTCTGTTAATGTAAAGTAGGTAGATATGAATGTTAGATTAGACAATTTAGAAGCATAGGAGGGAAAACAGATATAGACACCCTCACCCTTGTATCATTGTAAAAGGAACATTGTGATTTTAGAGAATTTATAAGCTATAGAGATGTAGCAGAGAACTATAGAGAAGAACCCATGTACAGGAGCACTTGAGTTAATATATAAAGCTTTGACTCAATTTTCATGGTGTTATGATGATTATTGTTTACACTTGTTGAATGGTATGTTTACAGTTGATTTGTTTCTCTATTATGCATTTATCTTAATGTTTTGTTGTGTGTGTGATTTCATGTTGAATGTATGAAGTCTAAGAGAGAAGAAGAATGAGCTTCAATTGTTTCTCCTCCTGAGAATTCCTGTAAGGATTGCAGTGGACGTCTGCAAGGTGTGCGTTGATGAGGGTCTGAGTTTTATCTTAGAAATATCAGGAGAGATATCATTGTTCTCATACCAGCTGAAGTGCAGGTGAAGGACATAGACATGCAAGGTGTGCACAGGCCAATTGAAGTCTTGGATTTTGTAAATCCAGAAAGAAGATTGAGAGATTACTGTTGCAAAGAGTGCACAGGGTCGGAGACTCAAATAACCAAAGGTTATTTGAAGGTTTGCTGCAAGGAGTGTGAGCAGGGGTTCTTTTGGAAGATGGAGTCTACAAGTGAAAGATCAGGAGGGATTTAACCTTTGAAGTGTTAAAAGGGAGGCAGAGATCGAAATCCTCTCATAGAAATCAAGTTCCGGAGGGAGAACACCAATTTGTTTGGACAGAAGTCATTGAGAAGTGAATCAGGCGGTCAAAATTCTCTGTGGAGAACTCATGAAATCGCGAGGACCGTAGGATCTGGCGGAGATGTAAGGTGGTTAGGAGTTGGATGAATCTGCCACCCTAACATCAAGAGTCAACGCGAACTGTTGATCATGGTCAGTTTGAGCCGATAGATCATTTCGGGGATTCGGGGTTCTTAAGTTTGGAGTGTAGGCCAAAATCCTTGGTCACTCAAATTCCTGAATCGCGAAAAGGATTATCAGGTGTGGAATTTCGGCATTTCGGAAATTATAAAGACAAGGAGTCAGGGCCCTTTGCATTGAAAACCCTGAAGTCATGAAATGTGATGTGTCTTTGGGGTGAAATTTTGGCATTCCGTCATTTCAGGGTCCGGGAAGTAGAGGCGACAAGTGATTTTGGAATCGATAGTTTCAAACTTTCGGTACGCGAAATCTCGAAAAGATCGGAGCCGTTAGGTCTATTTCGGAGTTTGGGGAATGGAGTGACCAGTGTTTGGGGTCGCTGCATTTCAAACTCCCTGTTACCAAAATCCTGATATAGCCAGGACCCTTGGTTCAAGGGAGTCTCATAGCCGTCGATCTCGCCAAAGGTGAAATTTCAGAGTTCGGGGAATTGTAAGGTGAGAGGAATGATTGTTGGTTGTTCTCTCACATTTTGAAAAGCCGAAAACTAGTGGGTAACAGGTGGCGTATGCTTGACGCGTTGGAGGAGTCAACCATCGTTGACATTTCAATTTTTGGTGATTGCAAAGAGTTGTGGCATTGCGTCAAGAACCGCCAACTCGCGAAGCCCGAAATCTT
This sequence comes from Picea engelmannii, assembly GCA_009831015.1. Taxonomy (NCBI): domain Eukaryota; kingdom Viridiplantae; phylum Streptophyta; class Pinopsida; order Pinales; family Pinaceae; genus Picea; species Picea engelmannii. The sequence continues at coordinate 34,494 of ML830021.1, read as the reverse complement.
TTGTGGCTTAAACAAGGGTTTTGCATTTCGGCATTTGCCAAGAGTTGTGGAAATACATCAGGACTATACTTCGGGACTCTCCAACTCCCGAAACCTGAAGTCCTTTGTGGCTTCAACAAAGGGTTTAATTAACCCTTGGCATGGTTTTAGTGAAGATCCTGCACGCATCTCGGCCCGAGGGCAGGGGGTCTGAACCAAATGTTCTAGTCTGGTAATGATATAACGTCCCCATCGTTATGACTACAAGCGACACAAGTAGGTGCAAAGTTTTTTTTTTTTTAAGAAGGAAGGCAATCAATGACAACAAGTAATCAACACAACTTGACGAAGAACACAACTTACGCATTCAGGTAACAAATAACCAACAACCCAACACATTATCACATCATGTAACCGGACGAACATGTGACACAATAGAGAATAAAAATGACTACCTTCCTGACACAAGAAAGACAACTCCTACAAGCTAAAGGACAACCTCCACAATCTCGACACAATGACCTCGATGACTAGTAAATAGAAACCTCTACGACGCGTAAAACCAAACGCATTAAGGCATTAAAAAACCAAGTACCAACATCAATTACAACGAACAAACACCCACATTGGGAAGCATAGACTTCAGCTAGGTTATCAATCACCTCTATCCATCAAGGCACGTAATGATCCCCTCATCAAGAATCATGTCGTCACAAGGTGATAGGTGTGACAATAACCCTAGCACAACATAACATACCTAGACTAATAACCCAAGAAAATTCCAATGAGCTAGGAGACCGAATTAACTGGAAAAAAAAATACATGAAGACTATACCCACACACCCAAGTAATGAGTCGACAAGATGCAAGATGACATCACTCAAATTAAATTTCGCAAGCTATTAAATGACTTTGCCAATAACCATAACCATTATTTGTTAAGCATGATGTCTAAGTGCGAAGGAGTGAACTATTATAAATGTTACTATTATCATAATTGTGACCATAAATGTGAACTATTATGAATGTTACTATTATCATAAATGTTATCATAAATGTGAACTAATATATCTAACAATGATATCGCTGTCCCATAATAATATTTTGGTCCATTCATATTCCCTGTCTATACAAAATAAGAGCTAATAATGATATTAACACTAATGATATATAGTAATGACATTGTCGTCTAAACATAGTGATATCCCTTAATGAGATCGTTGTTTAACAAAAGAATTAACAATTAGAAAAGGAAATTAGAAAGGAAGTAGATTATGTATCATTGTCATGAATATTTACTGTATTAACTCGTTGTCTATTGAATATTTATTGTATAAATTCGTTGTAAGAATTCATTGTCTATGGAATAATTACTATCTATAAAATATTAAATGAAAAACCCAGTCATAATAGCAATTAATACAACAATGTCATTCATAAATTTGTAGACAAGGTGTAGATTCATTGTCAATCAATAATAGTGTTATCTCAATTGTTATTCTATATTTCTATTCGTTGTCTATTATAAATGCTATTTCATTTGCAAATCAAAACACAGAAGTAAAATAGATCATTGTATAAAACTGGAAATCGCAGAGTCTACTTCTGAAATTGTTTAATTGCAGGGATAATGTTGAACGCAAAGATAAATATATGATAATGTTGGCATAAATATAGATGAAATTGCAAAGAAAATAATAAATTATGTTGTTGTCATGTAAATACATGGAATCGTAGAGCCAAATAAATGATAACACTATCATAAATATATATGAAATCACAGAGGTAAAATTGCCAGAAATCTTGGTGCAAAATCTGTGCAATGTACCACGAAATTAAGGTGTGAAGTGTTGTGTCAAGTTCCACAAAAATCACGGTGGGTATGCTGGGTGAAACATTGAAAGGCACTATGAAATCGTTGTGTAACTCTGATAACGTTGTGTAAATGATGATATTCAAAATCGTCGTCATTCCAAAGCCAACAAGAAAAATCATCCAGAAATAAATCGATGTCAATCAAACTCCCTAGGTAAAAACGATTCGAGTTCAAGAAGGGGATTCGAACACATGCAATAATCCTTAAAAATTATTCTGGGTAAAACAAATTTGGGTAAAAGAGATTTTTTCAGAGATTAATCACTCAACGAAGAGTTTAAAAATTCCTCAATGCTGGACATCATAAAAAAATATAGATATTTTCCATTTAAAATGCTAGGAATTACCATTAAAAAGACACAGAGATTTACCATTCCATAACACTGGGGTTGATCATTCAAACGTGCATATTTTTATCAATCCAAAAACGTAGCGATTGGGCCTTCAAAACTTAGAGGTTATCATTCACAAATGCAAAGTTTTATCAATCCAAAACACAGATATTTACCAAAGTTTAAGAAATTCAAAACGCAGAGAAAATCAGATTTTTAATCAATCAAGACGCAAAGATACTCATTCACAAGAAGGCGCAAGGATCAAGGGTTAATCATAAGAGAAAAACACAGTGATAAGTAAGGGTTCAATAATTGGGAAAAAATTATCCTTCACTTATTATCCATGCACAAGAAAGCAAGACATGTGAATCTATAGGTCTTTAAACATCGGAGTGACGACCGTCGATCCGGCTTATGGACGACTGTTCAGGCACGGATTAATAACATAAGGGATAAGGGACAAAAGATAAAAACACAACATTTTTTCTTCGTATTAATCAATAAAAACAAACGTAGAGAAGTCATTGCAATCAGAATTTGGGTTCACCAAAGAAAATCAATTCAAAATACAGCGAGCATAAGGCTGGGATGACTTTAAGTTATTGATCATAAAAAACTGAATAAAACAAAATCTTAACATAGTAGAATTACAGTACTAAAGGTGCAAGAAAAACATTAAACTATCATTCAAAAATATACACATGCGTACTATAGCCAAATGAGAAAGATCTGAGTCATTGTCCTGTGCGCGCTCTGTTGAGTTCATAATTAGAAAGATCTAAAGGAAAGATTCCTTACTAAGTTAGGCATTCAACGTTTTCCTTACGTTTTCCCTTTTCTTTAAGTTTCCTTTTTTCTTTAAGTTTCCTATTTCTTTTAAGTTTCCCCCTTTTTCCTTTTTTTAACTAAAATTCAATTTAGCAAGTGTAGATAAAACAATCATTTTACCCTTTTTCCATTTCAAATAAAAATTAATTTAGCAAGTGTAGATAAAACAACCATTTACCCTCTTTTCTTTTTAACTAAAAATTAATTTAGAAAAAGTAGATAAAAACAACCATTACCCCTTCTTTTTTTTAAATTAATCCTCCATTATAATTTTGAATTTAATAAATAAGTTTGAGTTTCTTACCCCCCCTTCTTGTTACATGTTTATTATATATATATATATATATATATATATATATATATATATATATATATAGATTACCACAAGTTCTACTTAGTCCTAGGTATTAATTTCACTAGGATGGGTGACATTTTTATTAGAAATTTTGTTTTTTAAATCTTACTTATCACATCATTTATTTTAAGGCTGACAATTTATTAACTTACGAGTTAAAATCACGATGTGCCCTTCACGACACACTACGTGCTCCAAGGGTGCCACTCTCCTCTTTCTGTTTTCCTTGCGCGACGTGCCCTTCAGGACACACTACATGCTCCAAGGGTGCCACTCACCTCTTGAATGACTTTTGTAGACGTCAAACCCCTGGAGTCAATACTCCGTTAGGTGATCTTGTGGGAGACTAAGGCCCTCTAAGGAATAAGGCCCATGCCTTTTTGCGTGCCCTTTAGAATCATTGTGAACGATTGTCACAGTATTCCCTTACGACATTGTGGGTCTTCTTGAACTAGGTAATTGTTAACCTACAGTTCGAGCCACAACAGGAGTGCTAGTAGGTTGTGGCAAGGATGCTACCACACCTCTCCCTCAAAGTCTTTGTTTGTCCTACATGACCCCTCTACTCCACATTTGAGTCTGGTCAACAAGCTATCATCAGCCTGCATCTATCAACGAATCATGTCAACAATAATAATCAATCATCATAACATCTAATAATATCTACATATGTCACATCAACAACATTCAATCCCCAATATTCCACTCCCTGACTTGATCCAAAGACCAAGGGACTTCATTGATGCCTCTGGATCCTCAATGTCCAAAGTCTTGCACACTCAGGAGAACCCACTCAATAACACATGTCTATGTAAATACAAAAAAATAACATACCATCATATCCATAATATGTCATAACCATAATCAAACGACCAATAGAATAATAATCTGGATCACTTGCAAGCAAGTTTCCTCAAAGAATAAGTTCTCTCAGTGCATGCAAGAGAGGGATGTTACATACACCCCCTCTTGGTTTAAACTTCGTCGTGAAGTTCCACAGTATATAGGTGTCAAAATAAAGTGTATCACAATATCATCAGTCTATCTATCAAACAAAAATGGAAGTTGTTGGTGCATATCATATGTGTCCTCCCAGGTCACCGAGTGTAGACTATAGTTGTCCCACTAGACCTTGACCTGATTTATTGTTCGACGACGTAGTTGTCAAATGCGATGGTCCAGGATGTGGGTTGGCTCAGCCATGAGCACACCCTCGTCAGATACCTGCAAGGAACTTAGATCACTAACCCGTGTAGGATCACTAATAACATAGTTACCAACTTAACAAGAACTCTCCAGATTTCTCGTTTTTTGGGGGGTCCAATTTTTTACCTCTTTTTTAAAAATGGTGCTACCGGTAGCATCCCCTCTCCGTTTTTAGGTGATTTTTGATATTTTAATTTTTTCGATCCACAATGTTTACACATTATTTTTTTTAAATGCTCATTTTTCATCTGTTTTCAATTCTCTCTCTCTCTCTCTCTCTCTCTCTCTCTCTCTTTATTTATATATATATATATATATATATATATATATATATATATATATATATATATATATATATATATATAGTGTTTTTATTCTACTCCGTTTTTAGTCTTTTTTTCATGCTTCTTTCAATCTTAAATTTTTTTTTTACCATTTACTTTTTCGAAGTTACGATTTTTCATACAATTTTGTCTCCTTAATTAATTTATTGTTCCATACTTTTTAAATGTAGTGAAAAACATCATTTTTAACACATTGTTTACCCTTACTTCAATAAATCGAAAAAAAATGTAGTTAAATAACACTACTTTTGAATATTTATAAAAAAAAAACACACATTTTATAGCCATATATCATAAAAACCTATAAATTTTGGTTCATATTCCTTAAAATAACATGTCAAGTAAAGCATTTTTATGGACATAATTGAACAAAAAAAAGTCTAAATTTTATAAAAAAATATCATTTTCTTACATATTTTTATACATTTGAAGTAAAAAAATGACAACATTTAATAAAAATTTCCAATGTATAGTGATTCACATACAAATAAAACGAAAAAATAAAAAATAAAAAAATTAATCACAAAACAAAAAGAGATACATCTTTATTCTTATTTTCAAATATGAAAGTCAAATCATTACAGTTATAACTGATCAAAAAATTTCAAAATTGAGCATCATCTTCAAAGCCATATTTAAATTAATCAACAATATCATATATCCCAAATCCATCATGCTCAACAGACACATCATCATCTTCTTCGACGTCATTTTGTGCTTCCATTGTATCATTTTTTTCTTCCATTGGTTCTTTGATATCTGCAAGTTCTCCAAAGTGATCATTTCCAATCATTCCTCCTAATGGTACTTGAGGTTCTTTTGACAATTTTTCCACCTTTGATTCACTAAAATCTCCTTTCCTCAAGCCAACTTCTTGCATTTCATCTGGAAGAGTTGGAATAGCATTAATTCTTTGTTGAATAAAACTGCACTGCATTGGGTCACTTTCAATGGCTATGCAATTCCTTCCTTTCTGTGGGCAACACGTTAATGTTGTACCTAATCACCAAATACAAAATAAATAATGAAGTTAAATACTGTAAAAAGATAAATTAAAAATAATCTAAGATTGAAGTATGATTTCATAAATATTAGATCATAATTTTTACCTGAACCCGAGAACAAATCCAAAACCCAATCTCCTTCATTTGAAAATTTATCTATAAGATAATTAATTAATGCTTGTGTTTTTTGATAAATGTTAACCATCTCTCCTTTCAAATCTTTTTCCTCATATGTTAGCTTTCTAACCACAACATTGTATACCAATATACTACTAGGAGTCTCTCCATCATTTTCATTGACAATAATAGAATTATAAGAATCATGTTTTGTCCAGGTTGCAAGATGTATACTCTCAAGATCATGTTTAAATGATTCTCTCTTGGAGATCTGGATATTTGGCTTGTACCTGTAACATAAATAAGTGAAATTTCAATTAACTTGTTAATTAATAAAATTGTTTTATATTATTAATTGCTAAACATACACTTTCAATATCTTACCAAAAAAATTGTCTCCTTGTCTTTTCTTTCCCCTTGAAACTTGATTGTACTAATCCTTGTTGTGTGTCTGAATGAAATACTAGAAATCTCCAAAATAGTGATGTTGTAACTTCTATAAATCCCATAACCACTTTATTGAAAGCTTGGTAAGTATAAGGCTCAATATCATATTCAATGTTTGGGATATTATGACCATGAGGGATATCCGCAATAACTAGGGAGTATTCGTTTTTAGGAACAATACCTCCAAGTTTTTCACAATCACCTAATATCACTTTATATTGAACAGTGTTGAGCCCATTCCAAATGTAGTGATCAAGGGTGTCATCAAGTTGAACATTTTGAACACGTCTCCTTCTTTATCTTCCAAACATGGCTTTTTGAATAAAACTTTTGAAAGTTTCAGGTACTCCATCTGCATTCTTCTTTGACATATTTAATGAAACAAACAAACATATAGTTATATATCTATAACTATTAAAATATAAATAAATTAACTTACAAACAAATAATATGAATGTAATAAATCAACATACCTTTTTGAATGCAACAAAAAATTGTTTCAATACTGCTGAAGAGCTTGAATCAAGATAGTTGAGTTTAACATCATCCCAACTTTCTTCATTCAACATCTTTACCATTTCCTCGTGTATTTTCATATGTACACCTTGTGACTAAATAAAACAAAAATAATGTTAAACTGATATTAAACTGCAAAAAAAAAAATAAATTATCTTGTCCTAACATAAATAAAAATAACTCAACATACTTACTTTTTAAATCCATCACATATTTATTCCATTGACAATTCTCCCAACCTAACACGTGATAATATACTTATGATAATTTTATCATCCTTCACTCCTTGTATTTATCTCCAACATGTTATAGTCATATCATTAAGAATATTTTTTATGTAGGGACTTGTCTTAGTTGTGCCACATATCAATGGTTTAGCCTTCTTAACTCTCTAATTCTTTATACCAACATTTTCCGATAGGGTGAAGATCTCATCTATCAAATCCCATACCTGTCCAGTTCTAAATCCCAATTGAAAATAGTAATCCACAGATCTAAATATATCACTTCATTTTCAATATTTTTATTTTGTACTTTCATCATCAAGTGGGAATCCTATTTCCATGCAACATTGCGTCTAAAACTTAACATCAACATTTGATCTCTCCCCATGGAATATTTTATAAAATTCATTGTGGATAAATCTCACCCTTTGAATGAAGGTCATAGACATTTTGTACTCATTGTCTGTGTTATGATCCTATGATGGTAAATTTTCTTCTGAATCTATTAAACCGGCATAAATTATGCATTTGACTGTCTCAAAAAGAGGATTATTGGGATATTCTTGCATCAATTATCTTCTAGCCTCTGCAAAATGATTTCCTCCAATCACATCATATTTGTAGTCAAAACATTTTGATCTATCAAACCCTTCTCTCGTAGGAACTTACATTGGGTCAACAAGAACTAGGTAGTCAACCACATCTGCATATGGATTGTATCTAATCAATGATTTCAAATTGTGAATATGCAAGTGATGTGGTTTTCTAATTTGATATTTTTCCTTCCCTTATGTGGGTTTATAAAGTTGTTTCACATTCAACTGAAATGTGTGGCCATCATCAACTAATTTTTTCGTCCTCATTCTATTTTTAATGGCATTTTGTGTTGTTTTCATAATACCATCCTCTAGATCAGCACCTAGTGTTATTATTTCTTTGCTACCTTTAGAACTTTCACTATAATACTCTGAGCTAATGATGGATTCTTGAACATTATCAACATTTGTTTTCTTTCTCTTATGATTTAAATGTGTTTCATCTAAATCAATGATTTCTTCATAATCAATAGGAATAGACTCATCCTCAACCATCATTCTTTTACGTTTATCTTGTTTGTTCTTTTTGCGAGGAGTGATAACCTCATTGGGATCAATATCAACAAAACCTTCATTTGGAGTTTCCTCATTTTCAAATGTAACCCTTTTAAGATTTCTAGAATGAGGATTTTTCTTTCTTCTTTCATGTTCTTCTATGTCTACTCTTACAGGTTCAACCTCCATTACTTTTTGTTTGTTTTTCCTTCCTTCTTATGTCTCTTCAATATGAAAAGTGTTGATCACATCCATGATATCATTATCTGTAGAGTAAATACCCACTAACATATGTGAAATTTGTTCAGCAAAATCTTGTAAAAATAAAATATAACATTTTCATGTTAAATAAAATTAAAACATTAGCATGATACTAAAAATAATAAACGACACAAAAATAGAAATAAAAAACTTACATTGCCTTTCTCAATGTCATCAACTATGGATGGACATAATTCTAAAAAAAAATTCATTCTTGTTATAATTTCTCAATTTGAAACAATATCTAAACTTGATATAAGTTCTCCCTTGTTTGAAAAGTGCATAAAAAATATATGTGGCTAGCACCAAACATATATCTCGTAACAATTCAAGTGCCTGATAATTTCCTTGCACATGTTCTGATTTGGCACAATACAAATATATATGTTATCCATAGTTTCGTTGCTTTTCTTTAACAAACCAAGAATATTCTTGTTTGTTTTCACCTTCCACTGATTTCCTCTCTCTAACATTCTTCATTTCCTTTGATAGCTCGGGTGTTAAACTATCGTTTTGTTGCCTAACATTGATGGAGGTTCCAGTTGCATTTTTTTATGCCATTATTACAAGTCGTGATCCAGATATATTGATAGATAATCCCTTTCCTGACATTTTCCTATATTAAGATAAAAAGATAAATTAGGCCTTTCACATTATAATCAACTAAAAAACATAACATTGATTATAAAAATTAATTTAAAAAATGATTAAATGTTTTTAACCTATATGTAACAAAAATTAAATATAACCTATATGTAACAAAAACTAAATTAACCTATATGTAACATATGTTGTGCTATATGTTAACATATAACATCTTCTTATATGCTATAACATATAACATATTGTTATATGTTATAACAATATGTTCAATATGTTCAATATGTTTTAACATATAACAATATAGAAATATGTTATATGTTAAAACATATAACAATATGTTATAACATATAACAATATGTTATAACATCTAACAATATGTTATATGTTTTTACATATAACATATTCTTATATGTTATAACATATAACATATCGTTATATGTTATAACATATAACGATATGCTATATTTTTTTAACATATAACATATGGTTATATGTTATGTGTTTTAACATATAACATATTGTTATATGTTTTAACATATAACAATATGTTATATGTTTTAACATATAACAATATGTTGTATGTCAAAACATATAACAATATGTTTTAACATATAACATATGTTATATGTTTTAACATAAAACATATCGTTATATGTTATGACATATAACATATCGTTATATGTTAAAAACATATAACATATCGTTATATGTTAAAAACATATAACATATCGTTATATGTTATAACATATAACGATATGTTATATGTTATAACATATATTGTTATGTGTTTTAACATATAACTATATGTTATATGTTTTAACATATAACATATCGTTATATGTTAAAACATATAACGATATCATTATATGTTAAAACATATAATGATATGTTATATTTTATAACATATAACCTATTGTTATATGTTATAGCATATAACGATATGTTATATGTTTTAAACATATAACATATGGTTATATGTTATAACATATAACGATATGTTATGTGTTATAACATATAACGATATATTATGTGTTATAACATATAACAACATATTGTTATATGTTTCAACATATAACAACATATTGTTATATGTTTCAACATATAACAACATATTGTTATATGTTTCAACATATAACGATATGTTATATGTTTTAACATATAACATATAACTGATCCGGATTTATGTAGGAACACAATGAAATACAGAAATACACATAAACGCAGAGATGCAACGGAAATAAGACTTTATTTCATTGATAACAAATGACTGAAAAATGCTTACAGACAGAATGTAAATAAACTAGCTAAGGC